>JAWQEG010004373.1:0-57500 GCA_033782935.1 Petrolisthes cinctipes
CTCCCTTCCTCCTCCCATTATTTCATATCCCCTCTTTTTATGTTCCTTTTCTCTCTCTCTCTCTCTCTCTCTCTCTCTCTCTCTCTCTCTCTCTCTCTCTCCTATCCCTCCCCCTTCTTTCCCCTCCACATCTCTCTTCCTCCTCCATTTTATCCTCCTCTCTCGCCTTCCACTTTCTCTCATCCTCTTTTCCTCAATCTCTCACCCTCAGTAAACATTGCCAACACTTGCTTCTCGTTTTCATTTTTTTTTTTTTTTTGAGAAAAGACTGACTTGCCAGTAAATCAAAACCCATATAAGTAAATAAATGCATACAATGAATAAAATAAAATAATAACAAGTTACCTCTTCTGTTTTTTTATTTCATTTTATCTGATAGAGATTTTCACACTGAATATCATTTTTCATTTAGTTATTTTTTATTATTCCGTATTAATTTACCTCATTACTTAACAGGTTTAGCAACACGATTATAAAATTATCTAGTAGTAATAGTAGTGGTAGTAGCAGTAGTAATCATGAAAAAAATATCAGAGAAAATAGTAGTAGTTGTTGCTGTACTAGTAGTATGGTAGTATTATTATTATTGTAGTGGTAGTGGTAGTAGTAGTCGTAATTGTAATAGTAGTGGTAGTATAGTAATATGCACTCAGACACTGGGATAATAAAACAAATGGTGACATCACAATGGCATTAGCACCACTCAGCGAAGAGAACGACCTTGACTTGTTGTTTATCTTTTTTTCAACGGCCACCCATAAAGATTAACCGCATTATATAAACTGCAGCCTCGTCCTTCCTTATTTTAATTTGACTGGTATATCATACAGTTTCAGTCCTTTAGAAAGTACAGTAGGCACTTGTTAATTCTACCTTAATTGCTGTTATAGCTTTATTATGACATTGATTAACAACATGACGTAAAATACAGCTTCGTCTTTCCTTATTTTATTTAAACTGGTATAATCTAGTCTCAGTCCTTCAGAAAGTACAATAGGCACTTCTTAATTCTCTTTTAATTGCTGTTATAGCCTTGTTGTGACATTCTCGGGTAAATTTAGCTTATAATATAATTGTTTCTGTGCTCTCTTGAAAACTGACACCACCACGACGACTAGCAAGGCAGTCTCAGCCCCTCAAGAGCAACGGTGCATAATCTATTGGCAGATAATATAAATACTTGTTGGTTTCAAATTGTAGCCTTATTATATAACAGCCTTAATTGTACTGTTTCAAGAGATGCTTTGTATATAACTTTATGTAACCAGTGTAAGTGGTGAATTGGTATTTTTGCAGAGGTAATGATATAGTGTTGGATTATGTCTTTAGTGTTTTTATGGTTGATCTGATTTTTATATTTGCCGTGACGGATGATGAGCGAAGCAATCTGGGAAACCGACTTGACTTGGGCATTCTCCTCTTCACTTCCCTCGCTCCTTATCACTCGGTCCAATAATGTGTCTCAAGTTTCCGGACAGTTTCGTAATGAATGAAGACGAGGGGGAAAATAAGATTAATTATTATCTATCAATCGTATGTATGCACGGGTATTATAGAACGAGTGGTAAAATAATGGGTTTTTAGGTTAGGTGTTATAGTAGGTGGGTATAGCAGATCTGCAGGAATAAAAAACGAAGATATTTGAACCTGTCAGAACGATGTGTTAAGGAACTGAGAGAGAGAGAGAGAGAGAGAGATACCCTCCCTTCCTCCCACTCTCTTCATAGCCCCTCCCACCTCAATGTCTGGCTAGCCTAGAAAATTCATCCTACATTATTTTTTGTTCCCCACGGCCAATGAGGTGTTATTGAGGTTGACTCCTATTCGGTGTTGGTGGGCATTATTATCTTGTTTCATTCCGGACGAGGGAGAGTGTGAGGCAAGGAAGGGGTTGGCTACTACAAGTGTTTTTATGAGATGGGGTGAGTTGAGGTGAAGAGAGGGGAGGGAGGGAGAGGGGCTGGGATGGGAGGGGAAGGAGATGGGGTGGGATGAGGTGAAGGGAGGGAGGGAGATGGGGTAGGATGAGGTGAAGGGAAGGGATGGGAGGGAGATGGGAGGGGCCGGCCATCAGGAACACTCAGTAAGGAACCTCTAGAGGAACTACAGTATGTGGGAAGTTACTTCCATACCTCCAGACAGTGTTAACTAAATAACTACACATCAAGGACCCAATCTGCGTATACATTTAACACCATGGAGGTCTTAATGAAGGGTATGTGAGTGAATAATGACCAGTTAAAGGCTATATTGTGTAAAAATCAGATAAAAATGGAGTCAAGTCTTGTGTCTCCTCGTGTGCTGAGCGTTACGATGAATGCGGCGGTGCCATGTCGTCATGGCAACCGTGACAACAAGTGACTCTTCCACTCTTTGTACAAGTAATGGATGTATCAAAGGGATTTATTTATCAATTTTCCGAGAGTGGGAAGTGAAATTGATCGTTAGTGAAGGTGACAATGTGGATTCCTCGTGTAATAAAATATATAACGTTTTGAGTGTTAAATAGAGAGACTTGGCAACGTAGCTCAGGTGTGTGTGTGTGTGTGTGTGGTCAGCTGAGTTGCTACCTGTTGAATACATCCCTTACCTTACATGATGTTTGTGGTGTATACGATGGTGTGGTACCGGTACGATGGCTCCAATAGACAGACAAACAAACAACAGAGCCGTCGTACAGTACCACATCATCGTATACACCACCATGGATGTTCTTGAATACGGCCCATACATACATACATACATACTCTCACTATTAAAACACTTAATTTTTTTTTATTACACATACTGTAATAATGTCACTGTCAGATCACCCGGGGTATACACAAATAATTAATTACACGTGGAATAGGTATCGTAATTATAGGTGAAAATGGCCATCGTATTGGATTTGACCTAAGGTGACTTGGAAAGGAAATGCCGACAATACCAACCAACCAACCAACCTCTCATTCATTATTAATTAAATATTGAAGGGACCCACATCAGATTAATACAACCTAAAATACTTATCAACCAAATCTCTCTAATTCAATGTAATATTACTCTTTGATATTACTACTGATTCCTCCAAACTATGCCATGAAACAAACTACCTTATTTATTGTTACTAAAAGGGGATCTGTTTCATGGCATAGTTTGGAGGAATCGGAGACCTTCCAAGAATAATTCACCAACAAGATAGATATAGAAAGAGAGATAGATATAGAGATAGATATAGAGATAGATGTTAGATATAGATAGATGTTAGATATAAAAAGAGATAGATAGATATTGAGAGATAGATAGATATTGAGAGATAGATAGATATAGAGATAGATAGATGTTAAATAGATATAGAGAAATAGATATAGGAAGAGAGATAGATAGATGTTAGATATAGAGAGATGGATAAATATAGACTCAGAGAGATAGATATATATTAGATATACAGAGATAGATAGATATGTATTAGATAGATATGTGTTAGATAGATATAGAGATAGATATAGAAAGAGAGATAGATAGAAAGAGATATATAGATAGATATTAGATATATATATGAGAGACTGATGTCCTTGAAGTAAATGAGGTTAATCTCTGTTAACTGATAAGGTCACTCACCAGTTTGACATTTCTTAACCTAATATTATGGTCAGGTCAGGTAAAGCATGCAAGGACCTGTTTAATTGGTAGTTGACCTTATAATGTATGTGTGTAATTTTGTTATTTTATTATGGAAAGTTTTTTTGGTGATTTAAAGGGATAGTTAATTGCATTTTGTTAGTACAGTGTATATTTTTGTTTTTGTGAGTACTGTACTGTATATTATATTGTTTTTTTTAGTACAGTATATTTTATTGTTTTTTTTAGTACAGTATATTTTATTGTTTATGTTAGTAATGTTATTGTTTATGTTAGTAATGTTTTTGTTAATAATATGTCAGAATTTTTATAGTTTATTATATTTACTGTATTTCATTTAACCGGGCCGTTAATTTTTTTCTGTTAGTGTGTGTGTGTGCGTTTTGAATCAATTCCATCCCCCTCTTTTCTTTCTGTTTCCTTCCTGCTTGCGTGCTGTCTCACCTCTCTATCACCTTCCTTCTTCCGGCACTTTATGACCTTGCTGTTTCGGTGCCTAATCAATCAATCAATCAATCAATCCTAACCCATCCATCCCTTCCCAACAGACGAGCGCGAGGACATCCAGAAGAAGACGTTTGCCAAGTGGATTAACAGCCAACTGAGTAAGGGCGGCCATCCCCCCGTCACTGACCTCTTCTATGACCTACGCGATGGTACACGATTACTGGCACTACTTGAAGTACTTACCTCTCAGACCTATGTGAGTACTTTAATTCCTACCCCCCCAACCACCTACATCACTCCCTCCTTCCCCCATATCCACCCTCCCTCCCATCCTCCTTCCTCTCCCATCCCTCTCATCCTTCTTCCACCACATATCCACCCTTCTTCCTTCCCCCTCCCCCCCATCTCTGCCATCCTCCTCCTCCTCCTCCATCTCTGCCATCCTTCCTCCTTCCCCCCCCATATCTCCTATCCTCCTTCCCCCCCCCATCCCTCTCATCCTCCTTCCCATCCTCTCTCCTCTCCTCCAACCCCTTCAGATGCAATAAACATTCTCCAACACTTTAATTAATCATAAAACCCCACATGTACTCACCCCCTTTCCTCCTCTCCCTCCCCCTCTTCTTCCTTATTGTAGAAACGTGAAAAGGGTCGTATGCGCGTACACCACCTGAACAACGTGAGCCGAGCCCTGGCGGTGTTGGATGGTCACAGTGTCAAGCTCGTCAACATCTCCAATGAACACATCGTCGACGGCTCACCCAAGCTGACCCTCGGACTTGTGTGGGCCATTATCTTACACTGGCAGGTAAGATGACGACAAACTTTTCACTGCCGTATCATCACACCTACAGTTACACACCTTCTAATGCTCTACAATCACACAACTACAGTCACACACCTTCTGCTGCTATATGTTCACACCTACAATCACACACCTTCTGCACTGCTCTAAGATGACAACACACCTGCGATTACATACCTGCTGCTGTACGATGACACACCTTTTGCTGTACAATCACACATATTCTGCACTGATGTACGATGACAACACACCTTCTGCGATTACATACCTGCTACTGAACAATAACACACCTTCTGCTGCAGTACAAACACACAATCTGCTGTACAATACCAACACACTTTCTACTACTGTACTGCTGCAGGCTACCTATGTCATGTCCACCCAAATGTTACTCAACCTACAGTACACAGATTTATCAGTGCAGCTTCTTCTCATTGAGGACTAAGAATTGTCATTTACTTCACAGGTGCAAGGTGTACTGAAGGACGTGATGTCAGACCTACAACAGACCAACCTGGAGAAGACACTATTGGCTTGGTGTAGACAGACCACCAAGGTACAGTACATTACAGGACATTATTGTTGCTTTTCCCTTGTTGATGGTAAATGTCTGCACTTGATGTCGTTAGTTTGCATCACATTAGGCGATGTTGGAGGTAAACAGTTAGGATATGTAGATAGTCGGATAAATTTGAGAGTATTCCCTCACCCAACCTACTGTACATAGTCAGATGATAATAATAAAAGTATTTCCTCACCCAACCTATTGTGCCATGGCCAGGGTTATGAGGAAGTCGATGTGTAAATAGTAAAATTATTATGAAAATATGAGGTACGATCACACACCTTCTGTTACTATAGTTAGATAATAATGAGAATATTTCCTCATGCTACCTATTCTTCAGGGTTATGAGGGTGTGGACGTGCGTAACTTCACCACGAGTTGGAGCGACGGTCTTGCCATCAACGCACTCCTCCATGCCCACCGCCCCAACCTCTTTGACTGGGGTGTGTTGGCCAGGCGGCTTCCCTATGCCCGCCTCGACCACGCCTTCAGACTCGCACAACAGCATCTTGGCATTGAGCGCCTTCTTGACCCTGAAGGTGTGTGTGTGTGTGTGTGTGGAGAAATCTGGCTTGTTTTTGTCATTCTGAAGGGCCGCTGATTCCTCCAAACTATGCAAGGAAATGGATGACCTCGGTATTACTAATTGGGGATTTGTTAATTGGTGTAGGTGGGAGGTATCAATAGTCCCCCAATATTGGTATGGTTGAAAATAATTGCACCTTCAAATATTTTCCACGGACATACATTATTGACAAAGTTTTTTTTTTTTTTTTTTCGCTGCAGATGTCAACTCCCAGGTTCCAGACAAGAAGTCGATCATGATGTACGTGATGTGTTTGTTCCAAGCTCTGCCCCATGATGGCTCATTCTCCCTTGACACATCAGTACAGTCCGAGTCATCACTGTCAATGGAGGTGAGGTTGGGGCTGAGGACTCGGTGAATTGTAATGTTTTTTTTTTTTTATTAATGTTCAGACTGTTTTTTGCCTTTTTTTTTAATATTCAGACTGTTCCTTGATGATTATTGGACGTTTTTTTGTTTAATACACTGAGAGAATATGAATATTCTGATGTTTTGACTCTTTGATTACCTATATTCATTTCAGTAGTGTTCTATATTATTATCATGTCCTATTTTGTTTCTGATAGCATTGTTTTCTATATAATATGTTCCTGAAAGCAATGATTTTTTTTTTATAAATATAATATATTATCAGGGCGGTTTTTTTCCTTATATTTTGTGTATTATTTATCAGAGGGGATTTTTTTGCTCATGACATTATTTTCTTTATTATATTTTGTGTATTATTTAGGGAGAGACCATGGAGGCTGCAGGTCTCTCCCCAACGGCATCATCCACCCCAACCAAAGGCCGTCCGCTGTCCACTGCCAGCATTGGCCTCAGTGTGTACCAACGAACCCTGGAGGAGGTGTTGTCATGGTTGCTGGGAGCCGAGGACCGTCTGGCTGCCATGCCTCCCATCGCACCCACAACAGACCAAGTCAAGGATCAGTTTCATGAACTGGAGGTGAGATGTGCTGGTGTGTGTGTGTGTGTCTTACTGTGTAACACTTTCTCTGTCAGTGTATTTGGAATATATTATTCTATCTGTGTATCTTTCTATCTAACCTAATTCTTTTGCAGTCTATCCAGATATCTAGAGTAATTCAGTAGCAGTCTCTCTTTCTATATGTCGGTGTCTGTTTGTCTATCTATATACAGGATTTATACATAACACTAATACTTTATTAAGTCTGAGAGCGGCAGAGAGTAGCGTATACAGTTATGATACCATGGTACTCTTCCCACCACTACAGGAACTAATGCTGGACCTGACTTCAAAGCAAGGGGGCATTGGTGAGGTGCTGGGGGAGGGCGGCAGACTACTGAGGGAGGGGGTGATGGAGGAGGAGGAAGAGGAGGAAGTGAGGATGCAGATGAAACTCCTCAACACACGCTGGGAGGAACTCAGAGTCAAGGCCATGGATAGACAGTCAAAGTGCGTCCAATGGGTATTATGTATTTTGTTTTTAATTTTAATATTATTGACAATATGGTTTTGGACTTCTCGCTCTTTTCTCATTTTGCAGGTGAGGACATTAAGCCAGCTCCTCACCTTTTGTCCTCACCTTTCTCAATATGCAGTCACTTAAGAACATTTTTTTTTTCTTTCTTTTTTTTTTTACATAATCCCATTTCCTGGCTAGACCAACTAGAAAAGAAGAAAAAGGTATGACACTCACTCTTTGAATTTAATGTAGGTTTAAACATAATGTAGAATTTAAGTTGGTTATAGTTAAATATCATAACACCTGTCCCCCTACTCTGTATAATTAAAGTACACCTGTCCTCTTCCTCCCCCTCCCTCCAGACTTCATGAGAAGTTGATGAGTCTACAACAACAGCAGCTGGAGAGTCTCAAGAAATGGCTCACCGACACCGAAGACCGCATCGCCAACATGAGCCAGGTGTCGTACCCTCCTACACTTACTTGTCTCTTGTCCCTCCTTTTCCTCTGCTTTTCTTGTTTGCACCCCTTGGTCTCTTTCATCTATCTTTCCCTCCTGTCCATTTTTCCTTTTCTTTTTCTGTCACCCCTCAGTCTCTTTCATCTATCTGTCCCTCCAGTATTTTTTTCCTTTTCTTTTTCTGAAACCTTTCATTCTCTTTTATCTATATATAGTTCTTGTGTCTTTATTATTGTGCCTCTTCTTTATTGTATCTCTTTTATTTACACTCCCAGCTGGGAAAAAACTAAAAGGAAATGCGCAGTGAAAAAAACAAGGGTTAGATATTTATTTACATTCTATTTACATGCCCAGTAAGATTAAAAAGATATATGCAACAAAAACAATTATGGGTCGGATAACTGTTTGCATTCTTAAGGGTTGGATAACTGTTTACATTCTGTGGGCAGGTTGGACCGACTACGGCTGTCCTGAAGGAGCAGATAGAGACCCACCAGAAACTTCAGAAGGACCTCGAGGGGGAACAGGCCAACATCAACTCCCTCTCCAACATGGTGGTGGTGGTCGACGAAGCTAGCTCGGAAGCAGGTACCCACGGCTCCTTACTGGAATTTTATGTTTGTTTATTCGAGCACTGGTTTCTTATTCATAGTTACAGAGGAAGTATACACAGCTTTGTACTGGAATTATACGTTTGTTTATACGTTTAGTTGAAAAATATCTGTACAGTATATTCTAAAATGTTGCTTCCCTTTTCTCTTACACGGTGGTGATATAGAAAAATTCTTCAGTGAGTGTGGTGAGTGTCATGGCTAGTATTAAATCAAATATATAGCAGTTGTGGAAACGAATGCTGTTTAATGGTGTTATTTGAGCTGTGCTAAGCATAATACATAGCCTCTATAGACTGAGAAAGGAAGCCTCTATTTTGTATTGTTTCGTACATTTGTAAGAACAATCATGAAAAGACTGCCAAAAATAATAAAAACTCTTGGCTATAACTTCAAATAAAATCCATAATTATTAACTTGGTCCTGTGCTAATGCCTCTCCTCCTGCCCCCAGCCTACTCGAACCTGGAGGATGAACTGAATGCCCTGGGGGAGCGTTGGGCACACATCTGTCGCTGGGCTGAGTCACGATGGGTCACACTACAAGTAAGATGCCACACTACACAATATTGCTTTACCCATTTATTTCTTATCTCATATTTGTATCTCATTTTGATTTTTTGAATGAGAGACATTTTTGTAAAGTAAGTTACTGGACTGATCCTTGTTTATTTATATCGCTGTCAAATTTAGTAGTACGGTATCTCTAGTACGGTATCTCTATATATCCCTCCTGTCCCCAGAACCTGTCAATTCACTGGTGTCACTATGAACGAGAGTTGGGTGAGGTGCGTACCTGGCTGGACAACAAGGAAGCTCAGCTGAGACAATATGAGAGTGACCCTTCTACTGACCAACAACACATCCTTAAACATGCCAGCGCTTTACAGGTAGGCAGAGAATCACACACACACACACACAAACTGACTGTGATACACAACACACATAGCCTACACATACACACATAGCCTGACCATAATACACAACACACAACACACATACACACCCACATACATGCACACTCCACAACACAACAACACACACAAAAATCCACCAACTCTTAATTTTTCTTCTGGCAGGTATTGCAGGCAGAGATGGAGGTGCTACAGAAGAGGTTTGAGCGTCTACAGGAGGGAAGCGGTAAGGTGGTGGGCCTCCTTCCCCAGGACTCCCCGGCCCAGGAGACCATCGCAGCCGAGGTGGAGACTGTTCAGGACCGTATTGACTGTCTTATCAGCATCATGGAGGCACAGACACAAAGGGTTAGTGTTTGCTGCTGGGTGGGTGGGGTGTTGTATGTGTGGGGTGTTGTGTGTGTGAGGTGTGGTGGGTTGGTGTGTGTGTGTGTGTGAGGGGTGCTGGGTTGGTGTGTGTGTGTGTGTGTTGTGTGTGTGTGTGAGGGGTGGTGGGTTGGTTGGTGTGTGTGTATGTGTGAGTGTGCATGTGACCATTGTCAATACCATAAGATATTGTTCTTGCATATTAACCCCTAACTTGCCACAATGACTTATTTTTTTATACTCAATCTTCTACAACAGAGATTAATGTTTTTGAATACGGTCCCATAACTTGCCTCTTTAACTTATTTTTTGTCCATTTTCCCCCTGACAGTTGATAGCAAGTGGTATTGACATCAGCAAGGTGAGTGTACCCGTGGAGGGAGTCGAAGGTGATGATGGTAGTGGTGTGGTGAGCTCCAGTACCACCACCATCACCACACAAGAGGGAGCCACTGTTGTCACTAAGATCGTCACCACCAAGCTCACAGAACAGGTGAGAAGGGATGCTGTCTTTGTCCTTTTATTGCACTGTAATGAATTATTGTGATATTTATTCATATTTTATTCACTTTATCTATCTATAGTTTACATGAATTTATTTTGTCATTTCATATTGTTCATTCCTTTTGTGTCGTTGCTTGAATTATTAATTGGTTTATGTATTGTTTATTCCTTCCTTCAGTCATTATATAATACATTAATTTGTTCCTATATTCTGTGTGTGTGTGTGTCAGGTGAGTGGGAGTGTAGTGAAGCGACAGAAGCTGGAGGGAGGGAGCCGAGAAGACTTCAGCATGGCACTACACCAACTGGGTGGATGGATGGAGGAGACAGAACAGAGGGTTAAGGCAACACCAACTGAAGACCTCACCACAACACAGCTGGAAGATCTCTGTCGTCAGCTGGAGAGTGAGGTGTGTATGTAGCAGTTGAGGGGTGAGCTGTGAAGATGTAGACTTAAATTCATCTTTCACTACATGTTAAACTAATCTGTACATGTTGGATTTGCAGATGGAAAGCCAAAAGGAGGAGTATGATATGGATTTTAATTTAATTCTTCTTTTGGCACGTGTTAATTTAATCTGTATGCGTAACTTGTTTATGTAGAAGAAGGAGTATGATATGAAATTTAAGTTAATTCTTGTTTTGGTGCATGTTAAATTTATCTGTATGTCTAGGTTAATTCTTTCTTTCGGCACATATTAAATTAATCTGTATGTATTGTTTATACAGATGGAGAGTCAGAAGGAGGAGTACCATAAGGTGGTGAGCCTGGGCCAGTCAGCCATCTCAGAGACGGCCACCATTGGGGAGTCGGCCCAGGAGAGTCAACGTGAGGTGACCACCGTCACTGCCCGCTGGGAGACTTTAACACAGATGATTATTACCATCAGGTGTGTTGTACTGGTACCACACCATCATCAACACCACTGATATTCTTGCATACAACCCTTCATACATACACTGATCACATCAATACAGTATTGTCCCAGATACACATACTGTAGTTATCATCATGCAAATTAAACAGAGCCAGAACTACTGTCATTTTTTAATCAGTAACGATTGGTAAATTTCCAAAGTATCCAGATTGGATATCAACTTTTTGAAATCTGCTTAATCTCTTACTAAGGGTCTGCCAAAGGGTGATAAAGTCAGTAATATGTGTACATGAATTTTGTTTCCCTAGAACCCGCATCACCTACCTGGTCAAGAAGGAGAAGGTGACCACGGAATTGACCACTCACGAGACACGATACAATGACCTCCTTAAATGGTACGGCGATGCTAAGTCACCGAACGAGGGGAAGGTTGATGACATTACCAGGCAGCTTGACGAGAGCATGGTGAGTCAGAACGTGGGGATGCAGAGGGAAAATATGATAACTACCTATCCATTATATTGTTATTCATAATATTTTTTTCTATTATATTTTCTTACTCACCTATTTACCCATCCATTTTATTGTTATAGTACTCCTAATAATTTTTTTTTCCATTTTATTTTCTCAACAAATTTCCTGACATTCAGACCAAGCTTGAGGAACTGAAGCAGGAGAGGGACCAGCTGTTGACATTGAAGACGAGTACTGAAGGGCTGGACGGACGATGGGAGGCCGAGAGACACGAAGTGTTACAGAGATTGTTGAAGCTCCTCGCTGCTCTAGAGGAACTCATGGCAAAGTAAGTTGACAAGCTCCGACAGTCTCTCTCGGTGATAGATAATTCAATAATCGGTGATAATTTAGTGATAGGTTTTTATAGACATCTTGTACCTGTAAATTTGTCTTTTATTTTATTTATACTTATTTATTTATTTATTATTTTTTTTCTTTTGTAGGTTAGAGGAACAGATTGGCATCCTTGGAGAAAGACAGACTCAGGCAATCTCCGTGGTGACCCTCGATGCTGCCCCTCTACCACAACAACAACTAATAAAAACAACAACAACAACAATAACGACAACACAGCCCCCCGAACCTGAACCTAAAACCCCCCAGCCCTTGCAGCCCCCACCCGACTCCCTCCTGAAGGCCATGGAGGCGTCTCAGGAGTGGCTTAAGAGTCTGAACGCTGCCTTGGGGTCGGAGCAGGCACGCGGCACTCTGATTCAACTGCAGGACCGTCTGGCTAAGTTCAAGGTGAGTTGGTTAGTTGGTTGGTTGGTTGGTGGGTTGGTTGGTGGGTTAGTGGGTTGGTTGGTGGGTTGGTTGGTTTTGTCGGATGGTTATTGGTACAACCTTATTAGGAACATAAATTATGGTAAAATATGGCAGGCATTAGTGTGAATATGTTACATATTAAAAACAAATGTGGAGGAAGATGTGTATTCAATGATTAATATTCCCTTCGCTTTCTCCACATCCAGGACCTGTCAGAGAAGGTGGAGACTGAGCGCGGCAACATTGCTCATATCAATGGCATGTGTGAAGAACTGGCCAAGGCAGGACATGTGGATCTCCTCAAAGACTCTGCCAAGCTCAGTGAACAATGGGACGCCACAACACAAGCTCTCAAACACAGGGTGGACGATCTAGAGAAAGGTGGGACTTGGGAGATGAGACTGCAGTAGATCATCAATATATGATGAATAAATTTAGTATTACGGTACCTATATCCTTATTAACACAGGCTCAGTAAATCACTTAGTTTGTATGGTAATGAAAAACAGAAGCCTGGGAAAACATTTGGTGGTCTTCAGTGAGTGCCTGAGTGAAAAATGAAGTGGTGGGTGATGAATGAATAATAGAAGCATGGGAAAACATTTGGTGGTCCTTGCAAATGCCTCTTCTCTCCCTCCCCCTCAGCAATCGACCAGCAGAAGCAGTACAATGAGGAAGTGTCCGGGCTCAAGTCATGGTTGGCGGAGGTGGATGTCTTCCTCAAGGCAGAAGAAGCGGCACTCGGAGATGTGGAGACCCTGGAGGCACAGCTTGAACAGTCCAATGTAGGTGTGGGGTTGGAGGGTGTAGGTGTAGGTGGGGTTGTGGGTGGGGGGTTGTGTGTTGTGGGTGGGATTGTATTGTAGGTGTGGGGTTGGAGGGTGGGGTTGTGGGTTGGGGGTTGTGTGTTGCGGGTGAGATTGTACTGTAAGTGTGGGGTTGTGGGACTAGTTTTGTGTGGAGTTGTGGGACTATATGTGTGCTTGGGTTGTGGGACAGGGATATGAGGTTGTGGGGCTTTAGGTGTGCGTGAAGTTAGAGTTACATTTGATATATGACATTCATACCCCCTTCCTTCCCTTCCTTCCTCAGGCACTACAGGACGACATCACCACCCTGCAGACTAACGTTGACAACATTCGCTCCACCGGTAAGAGTCTGGTGGAGTCTGGAGGTACGGAGGTAAAAGAACAGCTTCACCAACTCATGAGTCGATGGGAACTGGTGACAAAGATGGCCGGGGAACAGAACAAGAGTCTGCGCGATGCACTGGCCAGGAGTCAAAAGGTAAGGCAATGTGTGGAGCTCTTAAGGGGAGATTCTCTTATTGGTGAATTGGAGTGTCTTGATTCCTCCAAACTATACCATGCAACACATCCCCTATTAGTACCACTGAGGGAGTCTGTTCCCCGGCATAGTTTGGAGGAATCACAGACCTTCCATTTCACCAACAAAAGAGTCTGTCCTTAAGGGGATATTATATTTCTGGTACATTGGAGTACCTTGAATCCTCCAAAGTATAATAACAGATGATAACAACAGCAACAACTAATAACAACAAGAACACCTGCATCTAATAAAATTCATCATCACCTCAACAACAACAACAACAAAACAACCCCTGCATCTAATAAATCATCATCAACCCACAACAACATCTTTAAAAACATCAACAACTCCATCCTTTTCTCAGGTCCAGAGTGACATAAAGAAGCTGAGTGTGTGGCTTGATGAATTGGAAGGCCGGATCCCTGCCACCGTGTTGACTGAGACCCCAGAGCAGCTGACTACAGCACTCGACCTCTTCACTAAACTGAGAGACGACATCAGCGCCCACAGCGATGACCTCACTGCTCTCAACAACATTGGTGAGTCAATTATCTATCCACAGATTTATTATATGTGATACAGTTGCTAAGGGAATAATTGTTGTGTTGTGTTGCAATATTCTTGGATTGTGTTTCTTGTGTTGTGTTGCATTATTTATGTGTTGTGTTGCTCTGACTATTGTGTTGTATTGCATTGTTTTTTATCATATTGCATTTATTGTTGTGTTTCAGGTGACGAGATGCTACAGCTTGAGCAGCCACCATCAGACCTGGCCCGGGTGTTTACACAGCTCAACGGCCGCTGGTCTGCTGCTGTGACCCGGGTCGACTCCAAGCACAAGACACTCTCTGATGCATCACAACACTACATAGAGTTCCAGAGTGAGTGATGGAAAGGGGAGTAGGGGAGGGGGAAGATCAGAGTGAAGTGGGAGAGAATAGGAAAAGAACTATGGGAAGAGTTGAGATCAAATCAGTGAAAATTTTTGGAGAAAAGTGTATGTGTGTGTTTGAAGTAGGGAAAATTAACAGGAAAAGAGGCAGTGAAGTTGGTAAAAGGTCAAAGTAAACAAACAGAGCCTGACAGAGCCATGACACTTGACCGAGTTTTGTGCATCTCCAACAGAGCTGTGTGAGGAGGAATCTGAGTGGCTGGACCAGTTGGAGGCCAAACTACAGCGACCACCCAAAGAGGCGGCCGACGCAGAGGAAATCTCAGAGACGTTGGATGTGAGTTGTATCTCATAAATTATTGATCAGTTTTTGAAGGCATGCTAAGAAAAGCATTATTTTATCCACTATTTCAAATTGTGCCATATGGTATTTTATATCTTATGAAGGTGTAATAATACTCTTTTGATATATTAGAGTGCCTTGATTCCTCTGAAATATGCTAGGGAACAGGCACACCCTAACAAACACAATGGCGTCCTGTTGCTCGAAATAGCTTTTTTTTAATCAGATGCTCCAGATTTTCCAACACTATACCATCCCCTTGAATTCTCTCATCACACGACATTACAGGAGCTGGAAATATTTCTCCATGGCCACGACCAAGGCCGGCTCGACCGCATGACTGTGTTGGGAGAGGCACTGGAGCGGGATGAGTGTGTGGCCGGTCTGGTGAAAGATAAGACTTCAAACCTCACTCAGCGATTCCACACTCTTAATGTCCAGGTGGGTGAATATGTGGATGTTGGGGACTAGGGTTGATTGGTTGGTTAGTTGGTTGGATGATTGGTTGGTTGGATGGTTGATTGGTTGATGAAAGAATTATATTTTGAGTGTATTTTGCATTACTGTACATACTTCAATATACATCCAGTCAAGACTATGAAAATACTGGAATAAGTACTGTACTTCAAGAACAAACAGACTGACACACAAACAGACAAAGTTGCATGAAATAATTACAACAATCCCATGCAATTCTATAACACACAGACTATTATTAAAATTAGTCCAAGTTGCATGAAATTTCACTCAATAACAAACCAACAGTTAAGACAAAGTTGCATGAAATACTGTATCAATTACAACAACAACAACAACCCCAGTCCATTCTAACCCCACCCCTTCTCTCTCTCCCTCTCTCTCTCTCTCCCCACATGCTCTCTCGCACTCACAAGTTGACGAGCGCATTCCATGAGGCATTTGTAAGTTGTGATTTTCCCTCTCCCCCGTCTTCCCTCCTCCTCCTACTCCTACTCCCAGGCATAGGGTAGGCAGTGTCCCGGCTTGTCTCGCACTCTCTCTCTCTCTCTATGTGTTCTGGCTTGGGTGACGGCAGTGTGGAAAAAACAAAATATATACAGTAAATAAAACAGACAGTCAAAGGAACAAATAACGAATTTCAAAGGCATACAGGAAATGGAAATGGAAAGAAATATACAGCACCTTGTAATCCACTGGAATATGTTTGAGGAGACTGCCAAACTATGCTGAATATCAATACTGTACATAAATATATTACTGTATTTCCCTATATTTAAGAAGTGGAAGAAGATATAGATATACATACTGGTGTTCCAAATGTTTTATTTTTTCCACATTGTCAGTCACACCTTCCCTTTATCATGGTTATGCACATATAAATGTTATTATAATCTGTATTTTCTCATTGTATTTTTTTTTTTTTTTTTTTTTTAAGAGGACTGGGAATTAAGAAGTTGAATAATTTAAGTATTGTCACTAAAGTTTTTCTGCTGTTGTTGTTGTTGATGAAATATTTTGTCGTAGAGGATCCAGTCAAATATTTAATCGCCTGTTTGACCCACTGTATATATTATCTTGTTATGCTCTATAATATCCTCTTTCAACTATACTATGCACCTGTGTTTTTTATTTTGTTCTCAGTGTATGCATCCCTGTCTTATAAAATTACTATGCCTGGTTATCCTGTTGTTGATGTAAATTGGAATGAACGCTTTTATTTTTTCGGTATACCCTGTTGTCTCCAGTATTCATGTTTATGTTTGGGTAAATTATACATACTCTATCTGTTTTGGTAAATTAAAAACTCTATTTATTGTTCTCTGAAGGGTGTATTAAAACCCAACTATTTATTGTATAAGGAATTGTACTGTCACATTCCTTACTGCCCACATCTGTCCTTAATTTATGTGACCATCCTTAATAGATAGTTATATTCCTGAATTACTGTTATTATTACAGTAGATTATTATTATTATTATTATTATTATTACTACTACTACTGTACTGTTATCCTATTCTAATTTCACAAACACACAGATTACAGTCAATCACTTTCTATAACCATTGCATGTCGGTGCTTCTCTCCCCCACCCCAGGCCAGTGAGCGTCAATGTGGTCTGGAAGGGAGTGTGAAGGAGGCTCAGGCATGGGAGAGGGAGTACGTGGGGGTCTTGGACTTCCTCTCACAGTGTGACGTCACACTCTCCCAGGCACTCACCGAACAGACCAACATCAATCTGGTCAAGGTCGGTTGGTCGGTCATTACTCATCATCGCTAAGGGTGTTTTTATATTCAGTTCCCCAAGGAACTGTTCCGTGCTACATAATTTTTTAAAATAATATAATAAAGATCACTTGACACTCTTGGCTAAAGATAGGGGATATTCCGTGCTACATCATTCTCACTAAATAATGTAATAAGATCATGTGAATCTCTTTCAATAACAAAATAAAAATCACATGAGACCCAGGCTATATAATATGATGTCCGCCAGCAGGTACAAGAGGAGATGTTGCTTCAGGCTGCAGTGTTGGAAAAGATGGAAGGTCAGGTGAAGGTGTATAGGGACCAAGGCAAGACTGAGGCAGCAACAAGGCTGTATGATCAAGTTACACACCTCAGGGTAAGGACATGACACCGCATGGAAGGGGAGGGGAAGGGAAAAGAGGGTCAGGGAAGGAGGGGTTAGGTGAGAAAGGGCAGGAGGGGTAAGGTGGGGAAGGGCAGGAAAGGGAAGGGAAGGAGGGGTGAGTAGGGAAGGTCGAGGAGTGGTAAGGCCATGAAGAGTTGGATAGTGTAGGTGATTTGATGGCAGAACATGGCATACCAGGGGAAAACAAGGCTGGCAGGATAGGCAAGGGTAGAACCAGTAATCTGACATGGTTCCTATTTTACTCATCACTCACTTCACCTGTCACCCACTTCACCCGTCACCCTCTTCACCCATCCAGAAAAAGTACGAGGAGGTTGAGGTGCGTGTGCGTGCCTGTCAACAACCCAGCGAGTACGAGCAGCGCCTGGCAGCCATGGAGCAGCAGTTGGCAAGCATCGGGGACCATGTTAACTCAGCCAACCTCACACCCATGTCCTCAGAACCAGCCCACCTACAGCAACAACTCGACCAGTGCATGGCAAGTCACTGTTATTGTTGTTGTGTGGTTAATATATGGGAGAGAGACAGAAACATAGAAAGTGTGGGACATAAAGGCAGAGACAGATAGAAATAAAGATAGAAACTGAAACAGAGAGAGAAAGAGTGTGTGTGTGTGTTTCTGCCCGCATGCTTCTGTTTCTTGATATCTTAGTCCTTCCTGTTATTTTCTCTTTCCTCTTATAACCATATCTTCTCTTTCCTAGAACTTTTCTCTCTTTCTTCATATTATTATCTTGTCTTCTTTCCTCTTCTCTTTACTCATTTCAGTCCTCCTGTTGTACAGTGCTCTCACTTTCTTTTGTATATTCCTTCCATTCATTCATAATGTTATACTCTCCTTTTTCTCAAATAGTATTTGCATTTCTCATGTCACCATCTTCCTCACTTCTAAAACATCCATTTTCTCTGCCTCCCCCCAGGAAGTGTATCAAACACTGAGTCAGATTAAGGGTGAAGTTGAGGATGTGATAGCAACAGGAAGGAAGGTTGTTAAGGAAGGCCAGTGTTCCAGTCCCGACACACTCACCTCACGCCTTGATCAACTCAAGGCTCTATATAACCAGGTTTGCGGATTTCCTGATTTTATTAATTTCACGAGTCATTATTGTATTCTACAGTCGATGTTGAAGATGTTTGTTGAAATATTTGGTGCATTAGACCCACAGTAAATAACTTGTTTATTAAATACAAGTTAGATATAATAACTTGTTTGCATAATCATGGATCATAAAGTGTGAAAACAATTTGAAATCATGAGTGGGGTAAGTGAAGAATGAAACAGAAGATAGACATTAGATATAAAAGGTGACTTGAATTATATCCTATACATGTACTATACAGCTTGGAGGAGCAGTGACTGAGCGGCGTGGTATCCTGGAGACGGCCCTACGCAACACCACGCGGGCCCAGCGGGACGTGACCCAACTCGGGGACTGGCTGGCCACCACGGAGAGGGACCTGGACCAACGAGAGGCCACCATACCCATCAGGAATGTACAGGATGAACTTAATTATGCACAGGTGAGGGACCAGAAAAAATATACCCAGAAAAAATATACCCAGGAAAAATATAACCAGGAAGAATATACCCAGGAAGAATATACCCAGAACAAATATACCCAGAACAAATATACCCAGGGAAAATATACCCAGGACAAATATACCCAGGACAAATATACCCAGGACAAATATACCCCCACTCATGGTCATGTTGGCAGGGAGTAACATAAATAATATAACACACACAGACACAGACACACACACACTATCACTCTAAATTCAGATGCTCCAGGAATTATTAGCAAACAATTGAAATTTACACTATCACCTTCCTTCACAAATAAGCATGAAACTGGCAAATGTGTAATTGACTGGTGTGTGTCGAGTGTGTTATTTTGTTTTACCTTTGGCATGCCCAGGGTCACTTCACCCCACTTAACTTCACCTCATCTCAACTCATTCTACTTCACTTCACCTCACCCTACCTCACCTTAATTAATACACCCCATCTCACTCACAACTCACCCACTTCTCCTCACCCTACCTCACCTCACCTTAATTAACACACCCCATCTAACTCACAACTCACCCACTTCTCCTCACCTCTCACCGTGACAGCATGCCCTGGAGGAGTTAGCACGCAGGAAGCCCTTACTGACAGGCCTACACGAGACTCTGGCAGCCCTCACAACCTCCTCCTCCTCCCCTGCCCTTCAGTCCTCGTCCCACGGCCCGCTGACAGAGGCGGTGGGTGACGTGGAGCTGACTTGGGAGAGGGTCAACACCAGGCTCACTAACAGACTCAAGAATATGCAGGTTGGTGTCGAAGCATCTCTCTTGCACCCCTTGAAAAGAGTCGAGAAATGGGAGTTAATGAAAAATCGAGAAATGAGAGTTATTGAAAAGTCGAGATTTGGGAATCAGCTAATGTATGATCTCAAAACATCTTGTATTCTTGAAGAGTATTGGTAAATGGGAGTTAGTTACTTGATACCCACACTTTGCTGTTTACTGTATAGGTCACCTGGTTAAAAAGAAAACATAAACAAACAAACAAGAACATTTTTAGTAAGGACAGTTCACCAAAATATTCAGACATATAACTTGCATCATAAGAGCATGCAGTTTGAATATCTAATTATAATATTGGATGAGTTTCATTGTTGGATGTGTTAAGAGTTTCTGCTTGGTGTGGTCATTTAGGCATGAAGAAAATTATATAGGTTGAAAAAATGTTGATTATGAGATTTAAATAATACTGTTTTTATTTTTTTTGTTTGGGTTTCATCAAATGCTTTTGTTATTTTCCTTTTTGGAACAGTTATACAAGGCATGGCAGGTAAGAGAAAATGGAGTAACATTCTCTTAAAAGTTCTGTTATAAATGAACTGTGCATGACGTCAAAAATTGTCCCATATAGTATAGGAAATCCTCACCATATACACCTCACATATAAAAATTATACAGATTCAGTTATGCACATCGTGTATACTGTATATATGGAATCATTATTATTATTATAAACATCTGTGTGCAATAAACATTCTGTGTACTGTACTAATCTTCCTTCCTTTAAACATAAATATTTGAGTACTGGCTGGTATCACCAAGGGTGTGGAAAGGAGTAGATGGACATGGATGGTATGGGACAAGAGTAGCATGGTTGACAGGGATAATTGGATTGGTAAAGTATGCATGGGAGTGTGCATATGCACCGGTGAATGAGAGGAGCAAGATGGGGAAAGAGAGGATGAGAGTTTTCTGGGAGGAGCTGAATGGGTGTTTGAGGAAGTTTGAGAGTGGGAGGAGGTTTGTAATGATGGGAGACATGAATGGGAAAGTAGGAAATGAGAGAGTAGGAAGTATTGTTGGTAAATGGGGTGTGGAAGGAGTGAATGAGAATGGTGAATATCTGGTGGACATCTGTGCTGAGAGGGGGTTGTTCTTGGCCAACACCTTCTTTGAGCACAAGATGAGCCACCGGTTACATGGAGGAGAAGGGATGATAGAGGAGAACAAAAGAGTTTAATTGATTATGTAGCTGTGGATGCAAGATTATGGAAAGATGTGATGGATGCTAAAGTAGTGAGAGGAATAGTTCAATGCTCTGACCATTTTGCTGTCTTGGTAAGGATGAAGGTCAGGGTTAAGTGGGAGTACTGTAGGAGGGATGAAGGGGGGAACAAGAGGGAGGTGGCAAGTGGAAGATTGAATGACATCGAGTATAGAGAGGAATATAAAAGGAGGGTGGGTGAGGTGCTGGAGACAATTCTGCCGTGGCCACCCCCTATCTATAGATAGATAGATAGATAGATCAGCTTCTTCTACTAACTTTCCTTCCTTTAAACATAAATATCTGAGTACAATAAAGATTCGTCATCCTGTACTAACCTTCCTTTTCCCTTACAGATGGAGCAGGCAGGGAAGGAGAGAGAGATGGAGGCGTTCATAATTGGTTTGGGTGAAGTGAAGGGTTGGCTGGAGAGTACCGAGACACAACTGGCTACACTCTCAGCCCTCAAACCCGACCAGAGGGAAGCCGTCGTTAAGGTTTGCCCTGGGTTTTAGGTGATGTGGGGTCAGGCAGTCATTTTATCAAGGGTGTTGTTTAGGCTTTAGAAAAAAAAAAAAAGGAAATAATCTAGACGGTGTATAACTATCTTCAATTCATTGCTTCTTTCTTAGAACACAATTTAGAAAAGCATACAGTATTTTAAATGTTTACCGTATATAAGTCCATGTAAATTTGTGGTTAGGATTACTGTGTTTTTACAATATAACAATAGCAATCACCACCACTGTCGTTTTGTAACCATCACCAATCACCACCACTGTTATCTCTTCCTCTCCCTCCCCCCTCCCTTCACCACCACCACCCCACATAATCATCCCTCCATCTCCTCCTCCTTCCCCACCACCACCCCACACAATCATCTCCCCATCATTCCCCCTCCCTCCCCATCTCCCCATCCTCCCCACCCTCCCCATCTCTTCCCTTCCTCCACATACATACACACACAACTGACCCTCGCCCCTTGTCTCCAGAGTGTGCGTCAGGAGGTAGAGACATACAAGGACCGCATCGGCAGCATCCGGGACACAGCCTCGGACCTGGTGAGCCACGGGGTGCTGTTCCAGGCGCGAGTCACACCCGAATTGGAACTCATCAACCAGCGCTGGGAGGCAGTCTACCGCGCCCTACAGGTGAGGGGGATGCATAGGGGCAGACAAAAGGATTAGTGGGATGAGAAGATAGTAAAATGGGAAGAAGAGACCTAGTGAGGGGAGAAGATGGTAAGATGAGATAGGGTTTAGAAAGATGAGAAGATAGTTATTGTTGTTGAAGTTCCTGAAGCTGTCTGGCCGAGTGAAGATAGTAAAATGAGATAGAAATTAGGAATATGAGAAAAGAGGAGATTAGTAAAACAAGATTGGAGATTAGTAAGACAAGGTGATTGGGAGCTGATGAGAGAATAGAGATATGAGAGGTAATTGGATGATGAGATATAATGGGAGAATAGACAAAGGTGTGGAAATCATAGTATGAAAAGAAATGGTGGAACAGGGATAGAGAAATTTTGTAAGAGGGAATGAAGAAATTAGATGAAGATATTAGAGAGAATGCAAAATTAGATAAAGTTATTCATATTTGGGGAAAGATTAGTTTATGAAAAGAGAAGAGTAAGAATTAGTTAGATTATAAGAATTAAAATGCTCAGAATTGGATTAGTTAGGGAAAGGTATATTTATGAAGAGAGATAAAAGGAAGAAGGATAGATTAGATTATAAGCGGGTAAGATGCACAGAATAGGATCAGTTAACTCTCCATTCATTTATTATTAAGGGAATGATAGGTTTATGAAGAGAGGAAAGGAAGGACAGATTAGATTATAAGAGACAGAATGCATCGAATTGAAGAAGTTGACTCTTCATTCTTTTATAATTATTATTATTATTCTAGTCGTGTGTTCCTTCAAGTTAAAATTGTCGGTATAAACATGATTATTACTTTGTCCAGTCAAGCTTGTTTCGTGGATGAGTTATTTTGAATGCCTCTTGTTTGATACGTGAATAATAAAAAAGTACAGTTAAGTGGATTCAGAATATACAGTGTTTTTATGCTTTTTAAAACTTCTCTTTCATGCATGACAAATCTAAACTCTACAATGTAAAGCCCAGGGTAAGAAGACTTTATTTATTTATTTATTTTATTCTATGTTTTTTTTTATTTTATATTATTTTGATGAATTTGCAATTTTTTTTAATGGTGTGTATTTGTTGTATATAATTATGGGGGGGGGGGGCAGCTAAGGGGGTATTCTCTTGTATTGTAGGGCTGTATTCAAGAACATCCGTGGTGGTGTATACGATGATGTGGTACTGTACGACGGCTGTGTTGTGTTTGTCTATGGGGCCATCGTACCATCGTATGCACCACAAACGTTCTTGAATATGGCCCGTAGTCAGATTGGTGGGCCACCGATTGCTCCAGACTGTGCCACAAAACATATCCGTCTCTCATATACTGAGGTACCTTGTTTCCTGGCACGGTCTGGAGGATTTCATAGCCCCCTAAACTGACCAACCTCAAGAAAGTACCGTATCCCCTTGATGTTGTTGTTGTAAGGGAACTGCGGCAGTAAACAGACAACGTGTAGCAAAGTTCGTCTGTTTGCCGTTGCGGTTTGGAGGAATACATAGCCTCCAGTTTGGTTTGTTTGTCAGCAGCAACTTCTTATCTGCCCCCTTGTTAAAAAAAAAAAAAAAAATCAATAAAAAAAAAATAGAAAAAAAAAATCTGTTGCTTGTGTGGATGAGTGTGCTTGCTTCCTCCTGTGCATGTTGTTGTTGTTTTGCTTGCATGTGTTGTTTGTTTGTTGCCTGTCATCGCTGTGCATTATATCCGGGAACCTGCCCAGTCTTCCTGCAAGCTCTCATTTGGCTTGCAACATTTATATATACAATATTATATTCTCTGTTTCTGCTTGATTGCATTTTGGCTTGTGGGATGGATTTGCGGGCCATGATTGTGTTCATTGTTTTTTCCTTCCAATCTCTGCTCGTTCACTTTATTCCCTCTAAATCCAAATTGGCTCCATCATATTCTTCATGTGTAACAAACTAATCCATTCAACGACCTGGAATATTATAAGCTTATTATTTTATTTTCCTCCACCACTACTATATTTCCCTCCACTCTATTTCCCTTTTTTTTAATATATACAGTATATACATTTTTTTAAGCTGTGAATATTCTTACGTACATTCTCCCTCCTTCCTCCCCCTCCCTCGTCTCCCTCTCTCCTCCTCCATGGCTGTTTTGAATTATTATTATTGTTATTATCATTATTTATTTTTTTTCCCTCCCCATCTTCTTCTCCGACCGACATTATTATTATTATTATTATTATTATTATTATTATTATTATTATTTTTATTTTTATTTTTATATTTTTTTCCCTCCCTGTCTTCATCTCCAACCAACCCTTGTACCAGACCTGTACCTTGTTTACCATTGAGGATATTCTGATTATGGGGAATATGTATGTTGGGATTGTATGCTGGGAATATTTTGATTTGGGATTTGTTTGCGGTATTATTATATTTGGGATTGCTCGACACACGCGGAACTTGCCATTTGTGGTGCGTAAATGGTAAGTTTTTTTGTTTTTATTATGTGGATGCTTATTTGATGGTGCCATTTGGACACACATTTATTAGTGGGATTTAATATTATAGAAGCTTATGTGACCATTATTGCCATTATTTAATCCTTGGAAGCTCATTTGAATGTGGTATATAATATTATAGTTTTAACTCATTGGATAGTATCATAGAAAGAATCTATATTGGAAGCTCAAATGATAGTAAATAAATGGGAGATGGAGAACGTGATAATGACACGTACCGTATATATTTACACGACAGCGGGCGTAGGAAGAAATGTAACGGAATGTTTTAACAATAATTAGAAAAAGAAAAGGTTTAGAAATTTATCAACATGTGTTAGAATATGTAGTCATGTTGTGGTGTGGCTGTGTATGTTGTATATATATAATAATTAAACATAGAGCCGTATGCAAGAACATCCATGGTGTCGACTATGGTGTGGTACTAGTACGATGGCTCTGTTGTTTGTCTACTATGGAGCCATCGTATTTTTGCCACCCCATCGTATGCACCACGAATGTTCTTGAATACGGACGGCCCTTAGACCCTACGTAACTAACATTGTCATATTTTGCATCACATACAGTACATAACATATATATAAAAAAATGGTGCCTCTTTGTCAACTAATAAAAAAATAATAATGATAATTCTGGCAGTGCCTTAGTGTTTACTACATAACAATTTTAGTTGCATATACTCTTAGATAATTAGAACAGAGAAACCATAGTTATATAATTATGGCAATATAGTGTTTGGCTTTTGTTTTATATTGTAGCAGTTGTTTAGTCATTTTAGTTAGTGTTATAAGTGTTATGAGTGTCAGTGAGATAGTCCTCTCCTTTTATTTCTGCCATTTTTATTGCCCATTCTAAGTCATCTATTTGTATTGGTGAAAAGGGGTAACACTGCAGGAAACACTTGTGATTTGTTTTGCTTCTTGGTTGATTAATTTTGCCTTGGAGTCCCACAGTCTATATTTGATTATGGTTAGTGTTACTCGCTGTTACCGATATTTACAACAACAACAACAATGTGAGGTGGTGACGGGTAACGCTGCAGCCAAAATCGTGATTTGTTTTTGCTTTCCGTGGCCCCCTCCCTCCTGACTCTCATGTGGCTACTCTCCCCCCCCCCCCCCCCACCACTCCTGCCTCACCCACACTCACAACATAACACACATACTAACCTCTAACTTCATTTACTGGGAGAATTTCATGATAGTGACTTGGACGGCCATTGATTCCTCCAGCAGACCACCTCATTTGTTTTGTGGCCCTGTTTGGATGAATCGTCAGCCCTCCAATGTACCGTCAAGAGAGTATCCCATTAAATTAAGGGCCCTGTGGTTTGGTCTGCAAAATCGAGGCTGCTGCTTCCTCCATCATATCTCACAAAACAGGTTCCCTCGGTATTGGTGCTGTTTTGTATCATAGTTTTTTAGGAGAATCTGTAGTCTTCAATTTTACCGACAACAGCACAGGACCCCACAAGCCCTGACTCGCTGATCTGTACCCAAACAACAATAACAACATCAACATCGTCACTAACACAATGCGTAGGCTAATCTAACACACGTCTAACAGGAGTAATAGGTGTACAGTATACTCTTCGCATATAGTACTCCTAACATCAATACCATAACACAGTAATCGCCGTCATTCCTACTCACCACAAGCTGCTTCTTTCCTCGTCTTCACACTCTCGGCTCCAGGTTACTATACTATAGACTTGATTTATTTTGTGGCAACTCATCCCAAGGTGGCATTTGGTACAGATATATTTACTGACACACTCCTTTATGTTTCTCTCTCTTGCTTGGCTCTACATTTCTGCATTTATTTAAGATTTTTATTATAATTATTTTGTATTGCAGTACATATTCCATATCCCTAGAAAAATTAAGGGTAAGAATATTAATGTTTTATTTATTCTATATTTTGATTTTCAGTTTCCCCAGGTTGATGTTAGAAATTCAGTTCACGACATTTATTATTTGTTTTTCTTCATGATTTCCTCTTCCCTTTGGATTGATGGTAATAAGGGGACAAGGGAGTCAGTCAGTCAGTCAGCAGCGGGACACTTCATTTTCATTAATGCTTTTGTCATGCAGGCAAAGATGGCATTGTCTTTCATTACTCAGTGGTGCATTTTGAGAACAAAACATTGCACACCAAAGGGGGGTTCAAAAGGGCTTAATTCTTATTTTCCGTTTTTAATTTCCATGTGTCCTGTTTTTTCTCGTATTTGTTTTGTTATTACTTTTTCATTTATGCTTCTTTTACTCCTGGTTCTGCTGTCATTCTTTCTCTCAATACTATACATTTATTCTTTATTCATATTTTCTTCATTTCTCTCTTCTTGAATTGTTTTACTATATACTGATTCTCTCTCACTTACTCATGTTCTACTGGTGTTCTCTGGTTCCTTTATATACGGTTAAATATTTACACTGACACTTGCTCTGATGTTATTCTCTGGGTCTGTTAATCTTGGTTTGTTTGTGGTTGTAACTGGTTCTCGGTTTTACGGTGACTGTGCAATAGACACTTGATATAAAAGGAATAAAAATAGTACTTGTATCCACCATTTCATTTTACACAGTCAGTCCCTCTTTAAAAACCACCAAATGTTTCTTTCCAGGCTTCTGTTATTCATTATCCACCACTTCATATTACACACATGCAGTCCCTCATTGAAGACCACCATAAGTTTTCCCAGGCTTCTGTTATTCATTCCCATATGGACTATAGAAGTAATTTCTCAACTGTACCTGGGCCTGTGTTGAATGGGAAGTGTAAATTATTTTCATATGTCGTATATCAATGGTCTGCTGTATTTTTCGTCTCTGGTGTCATATGCAAGAACATTCGTGGTGTTGAACGCGGTGTGGTAACGGTACGATGACTCTCTAGGTCTAGAGGCCCTAGACAAACAACAGGCCCATCGTACCGATACCACACCGTCATCAACACATACCATGGACATTCTTACATACTGTCCCTGGCCCCACCCTCTGTGCATCTTGGTGGTCCACATCTGTTTTCATTCTTGTTATGTGGTTTGACACTTGTCTTGTTTTGGTTTACACATACACCTCTCTGAAAAACAAAAACAAAAACATATATTATGGGTACAGTGTCTCTTCTCTATCTTCTTGTATGAGTGTCTTGATTTTGTCTTTGTCACACATTATACTGTACATACTCTTTTTAAATTTATTTGCAATGTTTCAACTTTTTTTTTTTGTGCCACATTAATTCGAGGTGTTATCATTCGACATTGGATTTATCCCTCATGAAGCCTAGATAGAGGTATATTTTATTTACACTTTCTTCATCCATGATTATAGTTTCTTGACCATCTGTTTTCATTTTATTTCCCCTTGTGTCAGATCTGTGCTTTCATTTGCCATCAGTTAGTCTATTCTTTTTCCCTCCATCTTCTCCCTCCCACCCACTAATGAGACCTCCCCTAGCCTACCTAACCCCTGACTACACACAGCCCAATCAGACCACCGAGATCACTTCAACAACAACAACAATTACAACAACGGCAACAGCAACACCAGCAACAGACTGCTCGTCCCTCACTCACTCGCCTGTCAAAGAAGAAGAGGACTCTCACCCCAAGCCTGAAGGGACACATTTGGACAGTCCTGGGGTCGGGACACAAGAAACAACGACAAGCGTGTTAAAGAGTACTAGTCTAGTGAAAAGTGTACTGTCCACTGCCACCACCATCACCACCACCACCACCAGAATGGCCTCCACCACCGGGACGGAAGTGGTCACGTCCAGGCAGACCCTAGTCCACTCAGACACACACCAGGACCCCGAGTCAGTCCCAATCCTAGTCCCAGCCCAGAAGGAGGGGTTGAAAGTGGAGGAGCAGCAGCAGCAGGAAAAGGAGAAAGATAAGGAGAGGGGAGATAATGTAGAGGTAGATGAAGAAGCAGCTGACATGTCCTCCTCAGCAGACAGCAACACTTGGGGTGACTCAACGCTGGTCGATAGTGTTGTACGCGTTGAACCCAAGAAGGTGACGGAACCCGAGGAACAGGAGCACACTGTCTCATATCTCACCACATCCACCGTCACCACAACAACAGACCATCACACCACAGAGCCCAAGGAAGACCCGGGAATGGATGCTGATGGGAGAGAGAATAATGATGATTCTGGCAGACCCTTGAGTCAACCTAAAACACTGAGTCTGGTGGAGGTGGAGGAGGTGAAGACGACCATATCACACTTCTCCTTCAACATCCCCGGCACCACACAGGAAACCCGGGAACTGAGGACAGTGACAGATACATCAGTTCGCCACCAGGAACCCATGGAAGAGTCCTCGCTGGATATTTCGTCTGCGGAAATATCCCCGGTGGCTGAGTTCCCCCCGACTAAGCTGCCTGGGAGTGGTAAGGACCCCAGGCCAAAGGAACTGAAGAGGAAGATGAGTGACAGCAATGACACCGACCTGGACAATCTGGATGAACTTATTGCTGGACTGAAGGAAGTGGCTGAGAAGGACATTACACTGACCACCAAACACAGCTCCCGTGTCCACCCGTCCACCAGCAAAGACTCAGACCAGGAACAGAGCGGAGACGAGAGATTCTCACTGATCAAGATGAGGCGATGTGACGACGATGACTTGGAATCCCTCGCCTCCATCGACACGGACATGGCACCCGCATCGGAGGCAAGCCGCGACCTGGAGGCGACCTTTTCCGACCTGGAGTCCATCTCGGAGAGCGTGACATCATCCAGGGGTGATAGCCTCTTCTCCCCTTCATTCAACCAGGGTCTGATTTCTCTAGACACTTCCCACACAACAGAGGAGGTGGTGACCATTGAACGTTCATCACAACAGAGTCAGGTTGTGTCCAGTGAACCAGTGTCACACCCCAACGTCAAAACATCACAGCAGCTCGTCTCACCCACCAAAAAGGAGTCCACGTCACTTTTCCTGAGCAACGGGGTTCACCAGACATCAGAGGGGCCCGAGGTGACTGATTCCACCACCTTAGAACAGAAGCCAGGGTCCCCAGCGCACCACACAGAAGCCAGTGTGAGTCAGACTACAAAGGCATACCAAGAGCTGCCCGTTGAAAAGTTGCAGGCCATGATTGCAGAGCTGGAGGAAGTGATGAGTGATGAAGACTTGAGTGACACTGATGAAGAAGAGGAAGTGCAGGACGGAGATCGAGAGTGTCACATCACCGAGGCAGAGGAAAGTGAAACCCAGATAGAAACAACGAAACCAGAGAGTAGCGACGAGTTGACCAGCATCCCTACTGATGTGAGAATAGTTAGTGATGAAGACACACCCACAACACCTGCCACTGATCCATCAAACACAGTGCCATCAGAAACTCCATCACAGGACATCATGGTCGGCTCTGATGGTGCCCCAATTGAGTTTAGCGTACAGGAGGTCCATGTGGCCGGTGATATTCAGTTTGCCAAGGCTCAGAAAACAGTGGAGATAACTGAAATCTGCACCTTTGAGACTCCCAAGATTGTGGTGACTGTGGCAACTCCAGTACGGGACGACATGGAGAGCAAAGTTTTGAATGCATCACAGGAGAGCATAGGAGATATGGAAGTTGTGATGGAAAGCCTAGAAGAAAAGATGGATACAGGAGAAATTGATAAAGAAGAAGCAGATCAGGAACAACCAGTGGAAAAACCTAAACAGGAGGAGGAGAAAACGAGACAGACAGTGAGTGTTGTGGACTGCCCAAGCCAAACCAGACGCACAAAGAAGACGGTCAAGTTTGATCAGAGCGTCAGCGACTCGGAGCGAACCAGTGACAGCCGAGTGGAGCGAATGACAATGGAGTCACATGTGGCAACGTCGTACCAAGTACAGAAGGTGTCGATCCAGACGTCACAAGTGGTACACGGGGTGACTTTTGTTGCTTCTAGTGAGGAGCGACTTCCCGAGCCAGAGAAGGCCGTCCTGGTCACACTAATCCCTCGGCCGAGCTCAATTGAGGGCTTGGCTACCGAGTCAGATGAGAGTGTGAGGGAGGATGAGGAGGAAGACTGGACACCAGACAAGCATACAGGGAAGGACAAGGGGGAAGAAATGCAGAAAGATGCCATGCAGAGTGAGTCTCCAGATGAGGAAACAACACCCATAGATACTGCAGTCAGAACCCAAAGTAAACGGAAAGAGGAGAAGGTGGTGGTGATGATGAAGGAGAGGACAGAGCTGCAAGGTATAGTAAACAAAATGGCAGCAGAAGAGAGAGATGATGAGGACGATGCTGAGAAACCTTTTAACACGAAACTCATAATGGAAGGTAGAACTGGAGAGGAGGAGGAGGAGGAGAAATACACAGATTCTTCATCATCATCATCCTCCACTTCTACCTCCTCCTCCTCATCCTCTAGTTCTGAAGAGGAAGAAGAGGAGAAGGAAAAGGAAGAGGATAAAGAGTTGGGATGGAGGAGGAAGGACGAGGTGACAAAACAATGGACTGCATCAGAGGAAGGAAAGACAGGAATGAGTGAAAAGGTAAGTTCACTTTGTGTGAAGCATGAAAGCAAATATTGTACCATTTCTAGCTAGATGAATAGTTAGCTTCTAGACGAGCTTAAAAGTGGAGGACGAGTTAGTTTGTTAATTGTCCGAGTATTGTGACCGCTAGCTATTCTTTCCGAGCAATAACAAAACCAGCGATTACTGTATTCTCCAAAACCAGAATATCCAACTAAGGTACAAGGGTCTGTCGGCCATCGCATCTCTACACCTGCCTCTCTATTAATGATGATAATAATAATAATAATAATGTTTCTCCCCATTTATTTTCCCTTCACCCAGGGTATGAGCACTAAAGCAAGCACTCCTCTATCTCTCTCCCCTGTCCACTTGTCTCCAGGTGTTGCATTTTTTTTAGTGTGATGTATCTGCCTCTTTTCATTGGTGTGTGAAATGTAATAAAGTTGCGGTCTGCCTCACATTCAATAATTTTTTCCCCTCTCACTAGTTGGTGTTGTTGTTGTTGCTGTTGGTGTAATGTGAGAAGAGTCGTGGGCTATAGATAGTGACAGTGATTGGTACAAAGACTATATTGATTCTATACACAGTCTACCCAGCATCTGTAGCCCGAGACTCTCCTTGCATATCACCTTCTGTCTCGGCATTTATATATTTCTCTGTCTCTCTTTTTCTGTAGTTGGTGTAATGTGTCCAGGGTGTGTGGCCTTCATTTCTGCCACACCCTGGAGCCCCCATTCTCTCTCTTGCTTCCAGGGGACTGCCACAACAGCATGTCAAGTAGAGAACTCCCAGATGCTTGGCACTCTTGCTGCTATTCCTTATCCTTCTCCTCCTCCTCCTCCATCTCAACCTTTCCCCTTTGAACCTACTTCCATCACCCCAGTCTTCACCTCTTTCCCGTCCCCTGAATATGCTCAACTGTGTCCGTTCCCTGATGAGAGCGATTCCCAGAGCTCACACTCGACTGAACTGTCAGGCGCGTTTTACCCATCAGGCCTCGTGCCTTCGATGGTCTCCGATCCCGCAAACTTCGGCCCGATGGAAATGTCCGCCTCGTTTTCCCCGATGACACACGTGGCCAGTGGAATGTCGGATTCGATGCTCAATTTCTTCTCGCAGCATAATGTCAGCATAGTTGACCCCCAGACTGAGCACCTGCCTTCAGACTTACACACAACAGGCATCCAGATAGAGGAAGTCTTTGAACCTGAGGGGATGCCGGCAACTCTGGGGTCGGTGGGAATTATTGATGGGTCCACACAGCTTGCTTTACCAGGCTCTGAAGGGACACACATCAATACACAAGAATTGTCCGAGCCACAGAGTCAGGGATACTTTCATGGAGTCCAAGGGAGTGTTGTGTCACCACAAATTTCAGTGCCAGCAGCCCCTAGTATCACACAGGATCCTTTGGGTGTCTCTTTGCTACAAGATAATTTTGGATTGGTCAGTAATGTCAGTCAGGCCCGTCATGAAACACAGCAGATGTTCCAGATTGGCAGCATGATGATGAGTGGTGTAAGTGGTGCCAACACACAACCTTTACCTGGAGGTGAAATGGTGGAGACAACAAGATATACCACAGCTCAGAATATGTCCATGACAGTTTCCACAGAGTACCAGACAACTGAGGGAATGTGTCGACCCAACACCGACACTGTTGTGGACACAAGGTTTACAGATTTCAGTGTCGGATCCCTGGAGTCAGCCGCCCATGACACTACTACACCAGCTTGCCACATGGAGATGGTGGAGGCGTCTGACATGGAGAGCGGATCATTAGTGGAGGTGATGTACCAGGTGGAGGATGGTCAGAAGCAGAGGAAGCCTGGAACAGGTATATCTCCTAATGTGAGTAAGTTTAGTTCTCAGTCAGGGTTGGAGGGAAGGGACAACACTGGTGGAATATTCACTAAAGGGAGTACACAGGAGGGAATAGCAACAGTGCCTCAACAGCAACAGCAGCACATGGACCCACACATGAGCACCACCACCACCACCACCACATCAGTCCATCGGGAAGTGTCCACAACAACAACAACGTCTGAGAATGTTTTGATCGTGACTTCCGGCTCTGAGAGGAAACTGTCCACTGCATCCCAGAGTGCCACTTGTGTCCCCCAGGAGACTGTGTCGGATGGTGCACTGCAGACCCTTCTCCCCATTCCTTCCAGCAAGATTGTTCCAAGTACAGTTGAGGGGGAAGATGAAGAGACCAAGGGTAGAGCTGTGACCATTGCCAGTGTGGTGTGTGTGAAGGGACAGGAAGATGTAGCAGTGGCAAGTGAACTGCAGTTTGTTGCTGAGGAAAGAGGAGATCCCGCTGACAAGAAGGAAATGGAGGACAGTGCAAGACGTGGAGAGAAAAGCAAGAAAAATGAAGATGACAGTAAAGGAGGGAAGGGCCACAAAGTTGGTGGTAGAGGTAGAGGCAAAAAGAAAGGAAGGCCTGAAAGTAAGGATGATGACTCCACCAAACAAGAAACCCAAAGGAGAGAAAGAGAGCAGCAGAAAATAGAAGACGAGATCAAGCGCAAAACATCAACAGCTTCGGTGAACTTTGAGTTATCGCCGGGGGAAGCCACTACTACCTTTGACGTCCTCGGATCTTCTTCTGCCTTTGCCTGCGCCAGGAAGGTGTCATCGTCCGTGACTGATGAGCTGCAGGGTGGGCCTGTGATGGTGTCTCAGGTCATTCAGGTCATTGATGGACAAACCAGCAATGGAAAGGAAACCAAAGATGATAAACCCACACTACCTGAGTCTGGAAAAGCTGTAGAAACAAGTGACGTCGAGAAGCAAAGGAAAGAGGAGATGAGCCGTAAGATATCAACAGCATCAGTGGACCTGGAGATGGCACCCGGTGAAGCAACAACTGCATTTGAGATCTCTGGAACAACACCTTCATTTGCCTGTGTCAGTGAAGTGTCCTCGGCTGTTACTGACCAGATGGAGGCCGGGTCAGTTATGGTGTCTCGGATCACGCAGATCATTGACAACCAGAGTGCCAGTGAGATGGATGCTGGTGCCGAGGGAAGAGGAATTACAAGACAGGGAGACACCACCACAAGAGAGGAAGAGGACAAGAATCGTAAATTATCGACGGCCTCGGTGGAGAGGAGCTTCACGGGTGATGAGGTGGCCGGGGTACTGGAGGACACAACTCACCCAACACACTTCTTTGCCATTGAGAGGGAAACATCCTCCACCACCGCTACAACACATACTGGCGTGGTGGTGTCCTCAGAAGTGGTGTTGGTGGATGCTGGAGGTGATGGTAATGGTGTTATTGTTCAGGGTGACAGAAACCAACAGGACATGTCATCACCAACATTGTCTCCTTCCTCTACTGATATACACGTGTCTGGACAGAATGGTGATGTGCCTTCAGAACAGCTGAGCAGGAAGATATCAACAGCATCGATTGAGGTGTTTGTACCGTACTCTGAGATCCTGGTTGAGGAAGAACAGAAGATGCATCCAGAGAGGTTTGCATGTGTTAGTGAGGTTTCAGAATCCCCTGGGGAAGTGTCCTCCATGAATGCTGCTTTGGTGTCATCTGTCAACACAATTGTAGCAGGGGAAGAGACCAAGAGGGAAGAGACCAAGAGGGAAGAGACCAGGAGGGAAGAGACCACGACATTCGGTGTGGAGGAGACATTACCTACAACTACACCTACAACAACCGGCACCTTGATAGTTGGAGATACACCTGACCACAAAACTACCACTGCTATCATGAGTGTAGATGCTGTCACCCCAGAATTTAAAAAATTAGAAACAGAGAGGACTGAAGCCAAACGTAAAGCTTCAATGCAGATGCTGATGCAGATACAAGAGTTAGAGGAAACCAATGTTGATGAAGGTGAACAGAAGCCAGCGGCACAGGAGGATAATGAGAGAGGATCGGAATTGTCTGAGGAAGGGATACCACTCGGGTGTGAAGCGGCAAACATCGACCCTACCGTCACTTCAGGATACGAGTTTGAGAGTGTGTCCGGCGAGGGAAGCAGCAACTTCCTTGGTGGAGAGATTTCTGCTGATGAGATAGCTTTCATCCAGGGAGTCAAGTCAGCCATTCCTAGTGGCTACACCTTCGCCACCAACACCAGGGAGGCAGAGGATGACCGTGGCTCCGAGGCCCTCTCATATTTTGACATAGAGACCTCGGTGGACGTCCAGGATCGGTACGGTGTGGCAGTCACCATCACCGGCACCAGAGACGACCCACAAAACTCACTGCTGGACATGACCATGATGACAGACGAGGACAGACAGCAGCTGTTACCACACGAAGAAGGAGGACTTGAGCAGCTGAAAATGGAGGGAACCTTAGACAAACAGCTGAGGAGATCACTTCACTCATCAAGGGAAACCAACCTTGATGTACTTAGTGAAGGAAAGATTGATGGTGAAGTAAAAAGAGATAGTGTTCCTGATATAAAAGACCATAAGATAAAAGTGGTGAAGCCGTATGGAGTTACAGATATAAATAAAGATGATAGTGCAAGTATACATGATAGGGAAAGTGAAGATGTCATGAAGGGAATAACTGAAGCAAGAAATAGTACCTTCCTCACTGAATACACAACTTCCTCCCAGAACAGCCACTCCAAGGTTGTCAGGAAGGAGATGACATATGTGAGTGGCACCAGCGAGTCGGTTGAGAAGAGCACCGTCATCACCTCTTCCTTTGCCCCGCCTCATGAGAACAGGGAAGGGAAGTTAGACGAGATAGAGAAGCTGTTTGAACCCATAAAACAGATTCGCAAGACAGACATAAACTTTGACCGACTGCAGGATTTGCCACCTCCACAACCGACAGCGGGTAAAAAGTCCCGGAAGATAGAAATTGAAGTGGAAGGCCAAGAGGAAGCAATCCCACAGAAATCCCGCAAGGTGGAAACTGGTGAGGAGAGGCCGGAGAAGGCATCCCCAACCCCAGTACCAATCACAGACGACCGTAGCCAGTTGAGGTATGTGCCTTACTCCCCTTCGAAGATCAACTATGGCAAGGTTAGGTCTGGCCGGGACGAGACTGAGGCAGATGGGGAGGAGAAAGTGAGTCTCGCCCGGGAGGTGCACACTCAGGAACTCATCAGTCGGGCTGAGTACACCCCACAGGTTCCCATGGCAGGACTGGACCAGAGGCTCTTGTTGACGCTGGCCTCAGGTGGTCAGGTGGTGCCTGGAACTGTTTTGGTGGAGGGGAATGTGGACAAAACAGGAGGATCAAGCCAGCCTGAATCAGAAGGTAAAATGGAAGGAAGGAGCTCAGAGGATACCATGAATGTGCAAAGAATTCCTGATATTAAAGCAAGTGAAGGAGACTTGACACAACTTGTACAAGAAGTGAGTGAAGGTGTGACAGAAACCAAGCAGCCAGAACCATCACCAAGAACGACTGCAATACGTAAAGGACACAGCACATCCGAGACACAAAAATCTGAAGTTACTGTTAGGTTTAAGGAAACGACAGAAACAATATTACCACCTCGGACCTCAGGCTCACAGGGAACCAGCAACAGTGAACAGCCAGGAAGACCCAACGGCAGTACAGGGAAGGAGAGCCAGAAGGGAGGGAAAGGAAAGATCCATTACATCCCTCACATTCCTGTTGAGTCACCCGAAGTCCCCCAGCTGCAGGAAGCCAATGGAGTGAAGACCGCTGCACAGAACACTAAGGGTAAGATCCAGTATGTCCCTCATGTCACACCGGCTCCTGATGTGTCCACGGAAGAGAAAGAAATAACTATTGCTCAGGTCAGTAAAGCTCTGACCGAGGAGATGAAGAAGGTGTCTGAATCACAAGCTGCTGTACCTAAACCTGTTGGGAAGGGAAAGGTTCACTATGTTCCCCATGTTGCTCCAGCTGCTGATATGGCCACAGAGGAGAAAGAAGTAACCACTAGTCAGGTCAGTAAAGTTGTGACGGAGGAAGTGAGGAAGGTGTCTGAACCACAAGCTACTTCGGCCAAACGTGGAGCAAAGGGGAAGGTTCAGTATGTCCCTCACGTTGCCCCAGCTCCTGACGTGGCCATAGAGGAGAAAGAAGTAACGACTAGTCAGGTCAGTAAAGCTACGACAGAGGAAGTGAAAAAGGTACCTGAATCTGATGCTTCTGTAGCTAAACCTGTTGGAAAGGGAAAGGTTCACTATGTCCCCCATGTTGCTCCAGCAGCTGATATGGCCACAGAGGAGGGAGTAACTACAGGTCAAGTCAGTAAAGCTGTTACAGAGGAAGTGAAGAAGGTGTCTGAATCACAACCTGCTGTACCTAAGTCTGTTGGGAAAGGAAAGGTTCACTATGTCCCTCATGTTACTCCAGCTCCTGATGTATCTGTTACGGAGGAGAAAAATGTAACTATTACGCAGGTCAGTAAAGCTGTGACAGAGGAAGTGAAGAAGGTGCCTGAATCACAAGCTGCCACAACCAAACCTGTATCAAAAGGCAAGATTCAGTATGTTCCCCATGTTGTCCTAGCTCCTGACATGACCACGGAGGAGAAAGAAATAACCATTACACAGGTCAGTAAAGCCATGACTGAAGAAGTTAAGAAAGTACCTGAATCACAAGCTGCCACAACCAAACCTGTAGCCAAAGGAAAGGTTCAGTATGTCCCTCATGTTACCCCAACTCCTGATGTGACCACGGAGGAGGGAATAACTACAGGCCAGGTGAGTAAAGCTGTGATGGAAGAAGTAAAAAAGGTGCCTGAATCTCAAGCTGCTGTAACTAAGCCTGTTGGAAAAGGAAAGGTTCAATATGTGCCTTGTGTTGCCCCAGCTGATGATGTGAGTGCTACAGAGGAGAAAGAAGTAACCACTACTCAGGTCAGTAAAGTTGTGACGGAGGAAGTGAGGAAGGTGTCTGAACCACAAGCTACTTCGGCCAAACGTGGAGCAAAGGGGAAGGTTCAGTATGTCCCTCACGTTGCCCCAGCTCCTGACGTTGCCGTAGAGGAGAAAGAAGTAACGACTAGTCAGGTAAGTAAAGCTATGACGGAGGAAGTGAAAAAAGTACCTAAATCTGAAGCTGCTGTAGCTAAACCTGTTGGAAAGGGGAAGGTTCACTATGTCCCCCATGTTGCTCCAGCAGCTGATATGGCCACAGAGGAGGGAGTAACTACAGGTCAAGTCAGTAAAGTGGTTACAGAGGAAGTGAAGAAAGTGTCTGAATCACAAGCTGCTGTACCTAAGTCTGTTGGAAAAGGAAAGGTTCACTATGTCCCTCATGTTACTCCAGCTCCTGATGTATCTGTTACGGAGGAGAAAAATGTAACTATTACGCAGGTCAGTAAAGCTGTGACAAAGGAAATTAAGAAGGTGCCTGAATCACAAGCTGCCACAACCAAACCTGTATCAAAAGGCAAGATTCAGTATGTTCCCCATGTGGCCCCAGCTCCTGACATATCTGTGCCGGAAAAAGAATTAACCGTTACCCAAGTGAGTAAAGAAGTGAAGGAAGAAGTGAAGAAGGTGCCTGAAACACAAGCTGCTGTAACTAAGCCTGTTGGAAAGGAAAAGGTTCACTATGTCCCTCATGTTGCCCCAGCTGATGATGTGACAATAGAGAAGGAAGTAACCTCTAGTCAGGTCAGTAAAACCATGACAGAGGAAGTTAAGAAAGTTTCTGAATCACAAGCTGCCACAACTAAACCTGTATCAAAAGGAAAGATTCAATATATCCCTCATGTTACCCCAGCTCTTGACATGACCACGGAAGAGAAGGAAGTAACTGTTACCCAGGTCAGAAAAGATGTCACAGAAGAAGTTAAGAAAATGTCTGAATCGCAACCAGCTGCAGACAAACCTGGAACAAAGAGTAAAATTCATTATGTTCGTCATGTTACTCCAGCCCCCGATGTGGTTGAAGATGTGGCCAAATGTGTAGCAAAGGAGAAGGAAGAGAAGCCACAGAAAATGTCTGTTGCCCAGGCAGTGGCAGCGACTACAGCTTCACAGACCAAAGAAACAGTAAAGGAAGCAGTAATATCAACAACACCAGAGGCCGGTCCTGGAGTGGCGGCGTCTACATCATGGGAGGCCACAGAAACAACAAAAGATGAACATTCTTTCAAGTCAGTTACACCCAAGACACCTGTATCCCAGACACCTGCACCCACAACAAGTCCATCCAGAGGTGATAGTGTATTGTCTTCTTCCCAACCAGCTGCCACCACTACATCTGTAATCTCAACCAAGAAGAAGGCTACAAAAATTCATTATGTCCCGTTTGCCCCAGACGACCTTCTCAACTGGATCCCTGAAGAGACAGGAGACCAGGTGGAAGGAGAGATCCATGTAAGGCCAACAGTCCAGAGTCAGAGCATCACTACAGCACAGACTGAAGAAAAGACAGCGATGGTAAAGCCTACGGAGGAAAAGGTAATTACTGTAACTACTGATATGGATCGGAGAAAACAGGAGAGGGAATCTCCAGCGACAGAGAGTGTGATGATGGACGATGCCCCCAGCATAGAGAAGTTAGTTAAGGAGATTGTCACCGCCAAACACAAGAATGTACTTGAGAAGCGAGCCAGGATGCAACAGAAAAACAGCAAGAGTAGGGAGGGCAGTGAGGAGCGCCTGTCCATGGTACTCCTCCCTGATGTAGGCACTGCACCAGCACCATCCGTTGGCACCAGACCACTTTCCGCTCCACCCATTGAGAAGCCTCCCAAACTGCCACCCAGGATGCCTATTTTGGTTCCCCCGAAGGATGGTGACTTGGTGTGTGCTCTGGAGTCTGGCATCACACCGGACAAGGAAGAGAAGATACCAACTGCTGCGGAGAAAGATGATAAAATTTCCGGTGAAGAAAGAGTTGAAAAGACCACCATCACAGCAGAGAAGATTGAAGTGACAACAGTTCCTGAGACAGTTGAAGAGGTGAACATAACAAAGACCATCACCACCATTGCTGAGAAGACTGAAAAGATATCGCCAGCACCAACCACAGTTAAGGATTCAGAAAAGATGCAAGCCTCTGTAAAAAAAATTGAGGAAAGAGCCAAAGAGCAACTGCCTAGACCCACGGCAACAAAGAAAATTGAAGAGGATAGAGTGGAGGGTGCAGTTGCCGTAAAGTCCGAGGAGGCGGCCGGAAGCGTCACAAAGAAAGCCGGAGAAGCGAAGGCCAAGAAATCAAAGGACATCAAGATCCACTACGTCCCCCACTCCCCCTTAGAACCCAAGGATATGGATGAGGGCAAGTCCGACGCCAAGACCAGTGTAGCAGGAGAAGGGGAAGGCCAGACTGTAAAGAAGGAGAAGAAGAAAGGTGTGCAGAAATCAACAGAGGCTAAACAAGTGATACAAAAACCAACTGTAACCAAAGAAGATGTACAAAAACCAACTGACACCAAACAAGCCAAGCCCAAGGAAAGTACACAGAAACCCACTGACTCAAAACCAACCCCTGAAAAGCCTGGAGAAAAGGACGGAGAATTATCAACAACAACAACAATAACAACAACCAAGACAACTACAGTAGCGGCAGAGGTGCACCACAAGCCATCATCAGAGGCACCCGGGAGTACTGGACCCGGAGCAACACCAAAGAAGGATATTGTGATTCGCACCAAGAGGACCCCCATAAACTATGTCCCTTGTGCCCCCGGAGACTTCCACGCCCCACCACCACCACCAACAACAACAACAACGACACCAACGACCGTGGAGGGCAAGAAGGCTCGGATCCATTACGTCCCACACTCGCCGGCTGATCTCGAGCGCTTCGTACCTGACGACGAGAGTTCCCGTCGTCCCCTACCCCCCCGTGTGGTGATCCCCTCCCTCCTGGTGACCTCCCCTCCCACCCCACCCGTGTCCCCCCCAGAGGAGAAGGAGGTGCCCGCCGCTGTCGTTGCTTCTGATGGCGGTGGTGGTCGTGGTGGTGGTGGTGTTCCCGAGCCCACCACGGCGGTAGGAGTAAGTCTGTTGTGGCCAGGAAGACAGTGCATGGTGTGTGTTGGTATTGGTATGTGTGTGTCTATGTCTGTGAGTGTGTGTGTGCATGTGTAAGTGGTGTTGTATGTGCTGTGTGTGTGTCCCAGTGTGTGTACAAATGTGTATGTGTGTGTAAGTGTAAGTGGTCTTGTATGTGTGTCTCGGTGGATGTGTGCAAGTGTGTGTGTATTATCTCAGTATGCAAGTGTATATTTGCTGTATGCGTGTTTCATGTTTGATAAGATGTGTGCATGATGTACATAAGAGTAATGGTGTGTGCATGTGTGTGTGTGTGTGATAGTGTGTGTATACAGTTGCATGTCGTATATGAATCACTACCCATAAAAGATACCCCATGACCGTATCAATAAATATCGTTCTGGCATTAACAATCTACCTTTATTAGTGTATAATTATGCTATTGGTGCCTTCATGATTCTAAAAAATAATACTGTACCATCAAAGACATTGCTGCATAACATAATGTGCTAATTGATCTTTAGGAAGTAGGACAGTGAGGGTAACCTTACATATTTTTCATTTTAGGCCAATCAAATTTTTTTTTATACACACACAACTCCTTTTTGAATGATAAATGGCAAGACTCATTTTGAAGGCATTGGTAACACAACATTTGTTTTTTATATTAACAAGTTGACATTTGTCTGTTGAAGGGAAGTTGGGAAACAATCTTACAGTCTGAGTGTGTGTGTGTGGTTAGGTTTTACATTTGTGATAGTGTGTGTGTGTGTGTGTGTGTGTGTGTGTGTGTGTGTGTGTGTGTGTGTGTGTGTGTGTGTGTGTGTGTGAGAGAGACTGACTGGGCATGAGTACTGTGTGTGTGTCTGTGGGTGTGTTCATTACTTAAAATACCAAATGAGTACAGTACCTGAAAGGAAATACATTTGCAATATTCTTATATGTTGTAAAATCTCAACAACACAGGGAAGGGAAGCAGAAAATGCATGTAAAATTTTTAGTGTGCATGTTTTAAAAGTACGGAATAAGAAAATCCATTAAATTCTAGAGATAATGTATGTTTGAAATATACGAGAAATACTGTAATGTTAATCGGACAATACTGACATGTAATGAAGATTACTTTGTTACCACACACACATACAGATATAACATAATCCCCTCTATATAAGATTTAAGTCTGTAGGGCAGTCACCAGCTTAAGTTAGGAAAATAGATACTCATATATATATGCATACAGACTGAAGCATATCATATTGAGTGACTTTGCTTGTCTGTCAGTGATTCCTACTCTACAACTTGGCATTCATTACTCACACACACACACACACACACAACACACACACACACAATGACCTGTACACCTCTGTCACTCCTACCACAATGTTATTATTTTGCTTGGTTGGACCACACACACACACACACACACACACACACACACACACACACACACATACAGATATCTAGCTGTTTGTATTTCAACTTGACAAAGGAGTTAATATGGTAGTTGGGGTTTCTGAAAAATGAGGGGTTCATTTTATTGGTAGTGCTGAAGAAAAGTAAACAACATTTGGATATGTTTTTATTTCCTGTAATGTTGTATTGTATTCTTCGGCAAATGTTTAGTGTTTTATCAAATGACTTGGAATACAGCTCAGTGACTGACGGTGGAATAAAATGGGGTTTATTGGGAAGAAAACTGAATTTGTTGAGAAGTAAAAGGTTGACGAGAGGTGAAGTGGAGATAATGTGTGTCTGTTGTTTCTGGGTTAATGCAATTTTATTTATTCCTATACTATTTGTTAATTCACAGTATTGTATATGTTTATAAATTCATGGTACTGTACTGTATATGTTTATTTATTGATATTTTATTTAGTTATGGATTGTTTATTATATACATCTCATTATACACTCAAGGTTAATTAACTCCACTTAATCTCACCAGACACAATGACACCAAAGACAATAATACTTCATCGAACTGTCTTCTTCATCTCTGTCCATTTTTTCCTTCCTGAGGTAAAACTGTATGTTATTGTTGTTTGTATATTGCCTGAACTGTAAACTGCACTACTGGATAAACTTATAAAACATTTCCTCTACACACTAATAATAATAATAATAATAATAATGCTGTACTGCACCATTTCTCCACCAGTTTTATGCCGGGTGTCACAAGAGAACAAGTTCCTTCATCCTCAGTTCTTATTAGTCCTCCTTGATGGGATCTCCTTTCACCTCATAAAATTTGCTATGTCCTACAATCCTCAGACAAGTTGGAGAACAGAGGAAACCATAATTTGATTGGCAGATGAAGGAAATTGTGCTTGTGTGATACGTGTCGCATATCTTCACTTTCTGTCGGGAAATAAAAAAACTGTAGATTTAAAGGCTGGGGTAGTATAATGTGAAAAATATTCTGAAGCCACTTATTGCAGAAAAAAATATGAAAAGTTGTACAAGTTACTGGGTTATTTTTTTTTTTTTTTATTATTTTTTTTTTCCTGAGACTCACAACCCTTTGTTTAGGGAATACAATTGCTTGTTCTAATCTTTTACTTTGGTATTTATTTCCAAAGTACTCTACTGTATTTTACTCTTTGCAGTTTTGATAACTGAGGCTGTTGAGAGCTGTACACTCAAATCCCTCTACTCAAAATTGTTTACTTTTTTTTTTTTTTTTTTTTTGTATATGGAAATTAGCAATATACATTGTGCATGTTTTCAGATAAATTGTGAGGATTTTGAAGGTAGTGGAAGCAGTGATGAGGATTCCCTGAGTGAGGATGAAGGTGACTCGTGTAGCGTTGAGATAGGACCCGCATTGTCTGAGATCAGCGGCCGCGAGAGCATTGAGGATTTCTGTAGGTTGGAGGCAGGAGTGAGGACAGTAGGTAGGGAGGAGGAGGATGGAGTAAGAGCCAGGAGAAGTATCCAGAAACCAGAGGACATGAGCAAAGGAGATAATGTTGATGGGAGTGAGGGAGCAGAGAGGACAAAGAGATACGCCAAGTTATACAGTGAGAGTGAAGGGGATATTCTCAGTAAAATCCCCACCATCACTGTCAAGGAACACCAGGATGACCACAAACCAGAGACAGAGACACGGGTTGAAGATGAGTCGATGGCCACAGAAATACCAGGAATTATCCCCAAAACAGCTGATGTGGAGGACTCTCAACCTGTGGATGTTTCTGAGAAAATGGTGGTGGTGACTGATGATACTGAGAAGACATCAACAACAGTACCAGTGGATGGGTCTGGGAAATTGATGGCTGACTCAGACATGGTTATCGGCAAAACAGAGAAAATTGACATCACTTCAAACCTGCCTAAAAAGTCATCCACAGGAAAGATTGTCAGGGATGACTTAGGGAAGGACACAGAGCAGGAAGAAGACTGGGATTCAAGTAGTTCTTCCCCCAGCAGACCCAGGAGTCGTAAGGGGTCATCCTCAGAAGGCTCCATTGATTTTGGTTCTGAGACAAGAGGTGCCATCTCAGGAGACTGGGATGATGCACCCCTTCCTGCCAACCTGCCTTTGATACAAGTTTCTCCTGCTGCTGCAACAACAACCACACGGAAAGAGGAAGAGAACCAACCCCTGCAGCCGGGAATACCAGACATGCGCTTTAGTTTCATGAGCTGCAGCAGTATTGAAACAGATAAGGACGAGGCACTGATCAGAGAAGTGGAGGTTGAGACTTGTGATGTAGAACTTGAAGATGTACAGTCTTCCTCTTCCTCCTCCTCTGATGAGAGTGATGATGGGCAGGAGCCATCACTGGGGAGGATATCAGCTGCAACGCTGTATGAACACGCTGTCATTCAGGCACTTGAGGGAGCAGAGGGAAAGACTGCCCTCAAAATAATCCCTATAGAAGATCCCAAACAACACCAAGACATTGTTGAACCCCATACAGATGTTTTGGGGAGTAAGAGGAAACTAAACATTGAGCAGAAGCCAACTGATGCTTTGACAGAACCATCAGAGTGTGAAACCAAAAAGCCCAAAACTAAATTGCTGGAATGTTCCTCAAGTTTACCCCACCAACATACTGATGATATGGTAAGTGACACAGTGATGGTGACAGATATTACTCCCTCAGACTCTGAGGAAATGGAATTGCGAATGGCAGTATTGGTGGAAGATAAAAAAGAAATCACAGATGTCTCTGAGTGTACAAGTTCAAAGCCTGACTCACCTGTGGAGGAAACTGGCACCACTGTTGTTGATATCCTGACCACAAGACAATATTCCATTGAAGAGAAAGTGGAGATTTCACAAAAGTTGATGTGTTCTACCATACCTGTACAGGGAAGTACAATTAAGTCTACAACCACATTCAGTCAAGTGGAGGCATCTGGTCCACTTGGTTCAGGTCAGACTAGCGTGGATAAATCTTCTTCCCCAGTGTTAGAGGAGAAGAAAGATAATAGTAGCAGTATGAATATCACTGAAGTAGAACCTGAAAAGAATGTGCCACAGGAGCCAGAGGTTCTTCATAGCATCAGCGTCCGTGAGGAAATGAGGCCTTGTGAAGTGACTGTACAGAGACCAACTGTGATTGCAAACCTTGCCTATGTGGAAGTGGAAGAAGAGGAAGAGTTAATGGAGTCGGCGATGGTGTCGGAGGTTCATACAGCATTGAGCAGAGAAATGAAGCCCGATGAGAAGACATTCATTGAGAGAGAGAACAGGAGAAACATATCTGGTGTTCCCAAAGTGGCGAGTGTTGTCATAAGTAGAGAGGAGGAGGGGAACACTGTGAGGCCTGATGTTGTTGTTGTTGAAGAGGGAATGATGGTGAGAGAACCTGAACATCCATCACACCCAGGCCTTGATGCTGCTCTCTCTACTATATACAGGCAACGAACAGTGTCTGACTCAAGCAGTAGCAGCAGTAGTTCTAGTAGCAGTAGTAGTAGTAGTAGCAGCAGTAGTAGTTCATCTGACAGCAGCTTTGAGATGGTTGAACATGAAGATGAAACCGACCTGGAGGAAAAGTTATCCCCAGAGGAAGTGTATGAGGAGGGTGAGAAGGAGGATGACAGAGCACTGACCCTGGATGAGACCGAAGAGAGCACAGATAAAACCAGGAGGTATATGAAGGAGGAGGGAGAGGGAGAAGGAGAGGGAGAGGGAGAGGCTATTGGTCAGTTAAAGGAGAGTGCCTCGGACATCTCCCTCGAGTTGAAGCTGGAGCCTTACGTCAGCATTGACAGTTCGGTCTCGACACTGTCCGAGGCCGAGACTGTGATCCACGTCCCCATCGCCAAGAAGAAGCTCCTGGCCGGTGACGACACCTCGGCCAGTGATGACAGCCTCATTGGAGTTAAGGAACCCAAGGAACCGCTGATGCGATCATGTTCCGAGGAGCTGATTGTCCGACGAGCCAGGAGTGTGTCACAGGCTAAAGAGTCGGCCTACAAGACTCTCCCTCTCTCTCCGTCAAAGGAAGAGGGTGAAGAGGAGGGTGACGTAGGCTTCCTGGGAATGGACGCCAGGAGGAAGACAGACAGGAGTTGGGTCAAGCCTGAGGAGGAGGAGTTGCCAGAGCACAGAGAGGACAGTGATGACTCAGAAAGCAGTGAAGAGTCGAGGGAGAGTGAAGACGGTGATGCAATCCCAGATGAAGATCCTAAAAAATCTCTCCACTCCCAACAACATGAAGAACCAGAGGTAGAAGAGACCCATTCTGATTCTTCTGTAGAGGAAGATAAAACAAAGGAAATGGGTAATGTAGAAGTGAAAGTTGTAGTACAGGCAGAAGTTAAAATGGCTGATCCTCCCCACCATGAAGAAATTATTAAAATGCCAGAAGTTGAGAAAAAGGCAAGTTCTGAAGAAACATCCTCACCCAGTTTTTGTGAAGGTGAAACTGATGATGATGATGATGATGATGATGGAGAAACAGCAGCAGGTGGTGGAGAGATGGTGGAGGTGTGTTTGAAGGATGAGAACGGGTGGATGGAAGTCAAAGTGGCCAAGAGTATGATAGTGGAGGGGAAGGTGGAGGAGGGAGATAAAGTAGAGGAGGAGAGAAGCATAACAGAGATAGAAGGGAGGAGTAATAATGAAGAGAGAGGCAAGATAGAAATGGAGGAGAGAGGTAAAATAGTAATGGAGGAGAGAGGAAGGAAAGCAGAGGTTGGTGATGCTCCTGAAGGAACCGAGGAGCAGGAGGTGACCATGTCAATCCCAGATGTTCATCCCGGTGACTCCAGCAGGGAGGAGTTGTCTGCTGCCTCTGAGGGGGAAGAACCAGATCACACCTTGGGGAAATACTCACAAGGAGTCATTGTTCCTCGTGTCTGTGAGGTTGAAAGGAGAGATGACCTGACCAGCAGCACACAGGATGACAAAACAGATGATGGTGTTGGTGCTGGAGTTATTCCAGACACCTCGACAACAACAACCTTCAGTCAGTATGAACTCAAAGGCACTGGATTTGTTGTCATTGATGAAGGTAACAAGGCCAGAGAGAAGAGTGAGAGGACAGAGAAGGAGAGTTCCAGTTCACACAGTCCCTCCAACTCCAACAGCTCCAGCCCGTACTATGATGCCTCGGGTGAGATGGTGGAGAGTCTGGGGTCAGACGAGGTCTCCACATCGCTCGAAGTTCTCAACTCATCAACGGAGATACTAGACACTCCCTCCAATACCTGGTTCTCCGTTCCTAGAGACTGTCTGCCAAAATCCATTGAGAGTGACGACTTGGAGGTGACGGATCGGTTTGAACTAAAGAGGAAGGGTAAGAGAACATACCTCAGGGAAATGAAACGATCATCAAGCTCAAAGGACACGACCTCGTCTTCAGATCTAATGGATCTGTCATTACCCCAGAGAGATGAGGGGGCAGCAGCAGGTGGAGGGAACAGCAGCAGCAGCAGCAGTAGTCACCATACTCCACTGCTGAGGGAAGATGGAAAGTCATCCTCCAACGAGCACTCATCGTCTCGGTTCAGTGCCATCAGTGTATTGACCGATGCCAGCGAGGGTGACGTCATCTTTAGTGAGACTGAAGGTGAGGAGCCGCCCTACGATGATACCACCGATGACGACCTCACACTGGAAGAAGAGGCCATCAAGAGTCTGCTGGAGGTAAGACACAACATCCACCCCCAAGTACCCGGCCACACCGGACCCGACACACACACATCCACTGTGCTGGCTGGTGTGGTTGCAGGTGTAGTGAGGATGATTCTACTGGTAACACAACAAGGCCAAGACACATACCAGACCAGACTACACCTGACACACATACATCACCTGGTGTGGTCATTACGGTGGTGAGGATAATGCAACCAGTACCACAACACAGCCAAGACACACACCACACAACAACAACAACTTCTCAAGCCTTACTTAAACTGTATAATTTTATAATCAATATAATCTACTTGGGCCTCCATAAATCAGACAAGAATCTACGTCGTTGCCACCACCACCACCACAACAACAAAAACAACAACAAAAACAGCAACAAATAATATCATGTCCCTGATATATCTGCTTGGGTATAAACTCGCACCTGCAAGCAAGACAGTCTACCTCCTGTACTCTGCCGCACGCACACAAACGTTTTCACTTCCCGCTCGCTTGTTGGGAGAACTGACCTGGTCGTATTGGCTGACTGGCACCGTAGAATCGCACCTCACAAGCCTCCTTAATTAAACAAACCGTGGTTCATTGCCTGAGCGTAAAGGGGTGCGTTGGGGACGTACTAACAATAAAATATATAAAAATAACCCTACTCTACTCTACTGTTTCTCACACTTGAACTCTAAGCTAACCACAAAAATACTTTCTCTTTATAAATTTGTACTGTATATAGGTTTGTTATGAGGGGGAGGAGAATGCCAAATGGAACTCTGTATATACAAAGGTTTCATTACTAACCCAACTCAATTCAGGTGACATTATTAAAACATGCCACCACACTGCAGCCCTAACCCACGAGAGGAGTCAGATGTTGTCGGTAAAATGGAGGCTACGGATTCCCCCAACCTGTGCCTCCAAACAGACAACATTACTGACACTAAGGCAGTTTGTTTCTCGGCTCAGTCGGAGGAATCGTTAGTCTCCAGTTTACCAATTGTATTCTACTCCTTGAAATGTTTGCACACAATTGTTTATATATATATATATGTGCTAAAGGTATTGTACAAGCTTTCATTCCAGTTCATTTTTTCCTGTGAATGAAGTTATACTGTACATTAAATTTTACTTTCTAACCTGTAAAATAACTTGTATATAAACCTCACCAGAACTCTTTACTCTTCATTTCTTTGACGGAATTAGGATAGGCCATGACTTGGTGATATTGTATTGGGTAAAGATCGTGTTAATTTTGCAAAGTACTGTTGGGTTTTAAGGCTTAATGAAATTACCTGGGAAATAATAATAGCACTTCAGAGACACTTTTGAATATATGGTATGGATGTTATATTCTGGTGTGTGTGTGTGTGTGTGTGTATACAGTATATGTGTATGTATTTGTGTGTGTGTTTGTTTTAGGGGTTTGAGAGCATTTAGGGTGAGTTGCAGTGAACAACATAACTTTGAATGACAAGAAGTTAAAGAATTACTGTATTCATTTTTATGTGCATGTGTGCGTGAGCCCATAAGCATTGCGTGTGTGTGTGTGCTTGTGCGTATAAGTGTGTGCATATAGGTTTGTGCATGTATATGTGTGTTTGTGTTGACGTTTATGCATAACCTGCCTGAATAAAAGGGACCAGTGAGTGAGGAGGTGAGGTGGGGAGGACCATACCATACACCGTTCTATACCAAACTGTACTATACTAACCGTGAATCTCCTTGGCCTTGTACCCCACTCGTTTGTTTGTTTGTTTGCATCTTGGCGGACAGTTTGTGTAGACGACTGACTGCAGCATGACGGAGTGCATTATCGTAGTGTTTATTCCCTGTCCTTAGCCTGTGTTCCAGTGTTGGTGGTAAATCTGGAGCAAATAATTCCGCCAAACTATTCCAAGCAACAGGCCACTACTGTATTATTTTTTTTTGTTAATCTGGTCCTGTTTCCTGGCATACTTTGGAGGAGGAATCAAGGTGTTCTAATGTACCAAACACATATTACCATCCACTTAAATATTTCTTCCCTCTCTTGCATCTTGGTGGTTTTTTATCTCGGCATGTCTTTTGGAATCTTGGGTTTATTTTTTGGTTTGGTTGGTTTGGCCGTTGCTGTTGCACTCAGAAAGTAAACATAAGTGCGTGTCTCTCTTTACAGGTTAATTTAGTAGAATATTGAGGATACTAACAGGTTAAAGTTGGTCTGGATAATGACTTTCTAAATGAATTTGTTGCATGCTAAAATAACCTAATACATTTTTTGTTTTCATTATAGTTATAAGGATTAGCTTTAGGTTGTTGTTTATTTTTATTAAGGATTAACACATTATATATAATTACCAGGGTGCTAAAATTTTCCTCCATAGACATTTTGGTAATGATTCAAATAAAAAAATTGCATTAAATAAGCTTAACTACATATATAGCATTGTAGAACATACAATAATTCTCATCATATAAGATTAAAATGATATTACTCATTCAGACATTGGATTAAAATAAGCAATAATTCCCCACTATTTGCAGTCAATGACCCAAATTAAGTCCTCGACCAAATAAACTACCACTTGGATAAACAGTAAATAGACCCCATAGTTAGACCCTGGAAATGGGTACGAGCGACACATTCCCTGGTAACCATGTCTTTGTTTACCCTCCGCCTCCTCCCTCGGCACGGATAGAAGCAGGAGGCAATGGAGGCGAGGGGAGCGACGGTAATGGAGGAGACGATGGTGGTGTCGAGGAGTTACGTCAGGGAAAGTACACAACAGAGAGTCTATCCTGTGTCTTCCTATTCATCTTCCACCACCGCTACATTCAGCTCGCCGGAGGTTGGTGTCGTGTGTGTGTGTGTGTGTGTGTGTGTGTGTGTGTGTGTGTGTGTGTGTGTGTGTGTGTGTGTGTGTGTAAGTGTATGTGTGGATGGGTGTGTGTGTGTGGGTGGGTGTGGGTGTGTGTGGATGGGTGTGTCTGTTGGGTGCATGTTTGTGTGTTTACGTGCTATCTTCGTTCATTCTGTGTGTTTTATTTCTGTTATATTCTCATATTTTCTATGTGTATGTGTGTGTGGATGGGTGTTTGTGTGTTTACGTGTTGTACACATTCAATTCTGTGTGTTTTATTTCTGTTTTGTTCTAATTTTTTCTATGTGTGTGTGTGATTCTGTGTGTTATTTATGTGTGTATGTTTTGATTACTTACTATCCTCATTACTATACCATCGTCCACATGTCTTATCTCCCCAGTTGGCACAGGATGAGGTTGAGAGATACCTGCGTGAGGTGGCCAAGTTAGCTGACCAGATCACAGCCATCAAGAACAGAGTGTTGGTGGTCCCGTCTTACCTCGAAGTCAACGAAAAGGTCGAGGTGAGGGTTGGTAGGAGTGTGTTGGGTGTGTATGTGTGAAGGGTGTGTGTGTGTGAAAGGTGTGTATATGGGCGAGAGGGTGAGGGTCGGCAGGAGTTTGTTAGGTGGGTGTGTGTATGTGTGAAGGGTGTGTGTGTGTGTGTGTGTGTGTGTGTGAGTGAAGGGTGTGTATTTGGGTGAGAGGTGAGGGTTGGCAGGAGTGTGTTGGGTGGGTTTGAAGAGAGTGTGTGTGTGTGTGTGAGAAATGTGGGACACAAAATCAGGAAATAGATAAAAATATATAAACAGTTTCTATCAATCACCATGACCTGTTATCCTCACCTCACACAATATACAAATAATTAAAAAAATAGAAAATAAAAAATGGTATCCCTGCCCAGAGCGTCGAGCAGGAGGTGGCAACATTGGAGCCGGATGTGGCGACAGTGATCTCCCGCGGCGACACCCTGACCCTGACAACACACATGGTGGATGTCCCCCGCGCCAACAACATTAGGGTGGCTGTGAGGGACCTGAGGCAGCAGTGGGCCGGACTCAAGACACTCACTGAGGTATACGAATGAATGATTGGCTCGTGTTGGTTGAGGAAAGTCCGATGGTATATTAAACGCTATAATACAATGTTGATCTATGGTGTATTGTATATTTATTGATGGTTGCGTGGTATATTGGACGCTAATATACATTGTTGATCTATGGTGTATTATATAGTTATTGATGGTTGGGTGGTATACGGTACACTACTACAGGACGTTATATACTATTTATTTATGGTATGGTATACATTCATTGACGTCCCTCATTAATCTATCGATATATTCAGTATGATTTTGTAACAAACTCATTACCACTTTATCTCCCTCTGAACAGAACTTAAAGCAAGACAGTGAGAGAGTGGAGGAAGAGATGGGAACAATATCAGAGAGGATCGGTGAGAGTGTCAGCTGGACCGAAGACGTCTCCAAACGACTCCACCTTGTTAATAATGATGAAAGTCAACTCCAAGTAAGTCAGACTCCAGCCACACTTACAGTAAACCATTAATATACAATGAATAAAATACTAGTATCCACCACTTCACTTTACACTCAGTCCCTCATTGAACACAACCAAATGTTTTTCCAGGCTTCTGTTATTCATTACCATACATGATAAGGATGAAGTTTGACCCCCTCCCTTGACCTCCTCCTTTACCCTTGTCTCTCAACCTTGTCAGGCCCTGGAGCGCGAGGTGACGGACAGACGAGCCCACCTGGACCGTCTGAATGAGAGCGGTGCGTTACTGAGGCGTTACGGGTACACTCGCGCCCAGCCATCACTCTCATTACTCAACACACGTTGGACAGAGATCAATGCAAAGCTCAGACAGTTCCGTAAAGGCTCATTGGAGAAGAAGACACTGGTGGGAAGAACTGAGGTACGGTACAATGCTGAACTTCCTTATGGTACTGTATACTGTATTGTGTTTTTTTCTATTTAGGTGAAAATGCTCCATTTCACTTCTATGTCCACTGTACTCAACTTCTCTGTCATCCTCTTCTTCTTCAGTTGCATTCCTTATTTTCAACTTAAAACTTCCTTCCAACCACAGGAGCTGGAGAGTGGTCAGGCGGTGTTGGACTTTGTGAGTTGTGTGAACCGTGTACGTGAGGGCGTGGCGGCCATCACCAAGCAGTTGACCTCACACAAACCACACGGAAGCCACTACATCGACCTACCCGCCCAGGAACAGCATCTCAAGGTTACCTATAATTGTTGTTATTTTTTGTTATTTTTGTGATTATTGTTACTATAATTAATATTTTTACATATTAAAATGACAGTCCATGGATTATTATTTCTCTTTAAAGGGACTGTGATGTACTGTAGTCAGAAGATTGGAGATAAAAATGAATCCTTCAAATATTGCAATGAAACTACTGGACGGGGAATCAGAAGCCTCCAATTCTTGTACAAAATTACAAGGTTCATAATATTATTGTCATCATTTGGAAGAATCAGTCACATGTTTAATGGCTCCTGACATAACATTCCCTCCTGTAGATCATCAAGGAGGGTCTGGACACACTGAAACCCCGAGTGGACAACATTGAGAGTGAGAGAGACACTATCGTGGCTGTCGTTACCCCGGGCCAGGCTGAACAGGTCCGTAAGGTTGTGGACAACCTGAGGCAGGAGTGGGCACAGGTCAGTCACTGGATGGTTGGTTGGTTGGTTGGTTGGTTGGCAGTGGTGAAAATCATTGGGTGTAGATGTGGATGATGATGATGATGGTATTGTTGATACTATTGAGCAGTGATGATAATGAGTTGTGTTGATGATATTAAGCAGTAATGATAACAGACCTGTTGAGCAGTGAAGATGTTAACTACACTTATGATAATTATATAATAAGGGTAATACAGGTGATGATGACATTTGTAATGATGATAATGACAGTAATATTGATGATAGTGACAGTAATAATGATGATGATAACAGCAGTAATAACAAAGGTGATAGCAGTACTGACGACGATAATCACCCTGACAACACCAAACAGGCAAACCGCGGGTACACTGAACAACAAGCACGATGGGTTGGATGCAGTGAGACTTGGGGTTCCCTCCACCGCACCCTGACAGACTTCTCTTCATGGCTGGACGGTATGGAGACCAAGATCCGCGACGCCTCATCACAGTCACTGGCTGATGCACGCTCAACACAGAAGGAGCTTGAGAAACAGGTCACACTCAAACACAGGTATGCATAATTGCATTATTTGAAAACCTTGCAAAAATGTACAGGCTCCCTCATTTTGTTTTTTATTATTTTGGGAAATATTATGCAATCAGAGTCAAATTGTGCCAAATATTTATACAGCTAAGTACCAACCTGAATCTTCTGAACACTGGAATGTAAAAAAAATATGTATCTTATGTAATTAAAAAAAAAATTGGTGCATATATTCCACGATTGATAAAACTCCAAAAAATAATAAACAGTATGATAAACAAAACAATATTTATAGACATATATTGTAAGCACAGTATGACAAACAAAACAAACCAGTCCTTGTCCCACCTTTCCCCAGACCAAGCCAGACCCTACAGTTGTCATGTCGTGAGGTGACGGAGGGGCTGGGTCAGGAGGAAGCCAAGAAGTTACAGGAACGGGTTGATGCCGTCCTCAGGCGCTGGCGGGGACTGCTGCTCGAGTTGGCCGCACGCAGGGAGAAGTCAGTGTTGGCAATTTTGTTGTTGTTGTTGTAATGTATGAATATTTTTGTGTAAGAACATAATATTATCTTTGAGATTATTTATTATTTTTATGGATGAGTATCTTTTTTTTTGGCTATACATAGGGAGAGGGGTGTGTTATTTGTTTCTTCAAGAGGGTCGGAGGTTATGTATGAAATTATATTTGGGGCTGTATTTAATTCTGTTTTTTTGTATGTGTGTACCAATAACTTCAAATGTGCTAGCTACATCACAGACCCATTAATACATTATAATATCCCGGACACTTAGAATTGCCAGCGATGAAGTCGGGTCAGCAGTGGGTGGCCGTGAGGGAGGTCAATATGAGGGTCTGGTGACGTGGGTGGAGCAGGCCAACGCACTCACCGAAGCTGCTGTCAATGTCACCGATGAGGCAGCACTGGCGGCTCACTCTACCATGGTCCAGGTGAGGTGTTGGGTCGTATGAAAGAACGTTTGTGGTATTGACAATAACATGGTACTGGTACCATGACTCTGTATGGATCAGCCTTAATGAAACTGCCCTAGAGTTACTTTTGTGATGCATGATAAAAGTTTTCACCAAGACTGTACAGAAAAATTTTACCATTCATATAAGTTTCCAGAAAAGCAGCAAATTTTATGTAATGGCATTATATCTTCTTCAGAACCATCTCCATGAACTGCCATCCAAACAAGAGTTGCTCAAGAAGTTCCAGGAGACTCACCCAAAGACAGTGAGTCCTGCCCAGACCACCGCCCTGGAGGCCAACCTAGAGAAGCTGTCTGAGACATTACCCAGGTACCGCAACATGGTGGAGACTAAACTGGGGGTAATACAGACACTGGTGAGGGAAGTGGAGGACCTGTACCGATGGACTGAAGAAGTACGCATCAGACAGGCACTACGAGGAGCCTACACCACACCCCAGGATGACCAGCGAACCATGGGGCAGGGATGGAACAACAGGAGACCCTCGCTGGAGCAGGCAGAGGACGAGGGAAAGCTGACGGAGGAGGAGGGAGGGAAGCCATGGAAGGTGGTGCTGAGGGAGAAGGAGGCAACGTATGAAAACCTGGACACCACCTTCTGGGTTCTGGCTCAGGATGCGGAAGGCAAGGGACTCACTGTATCAATGGCACTCAAGGTTAGTTATAGATTCTTTCTGTAGATTATAAATGTTTACTGTTGGTTATAGATTCTTACTGTATGTTATAGATTCTCACTGTTGGTTATAGATGTTTACTGTTGGTTATAGATGTTTACTGTTGGTTATAGATTCTCAATATAAATGTGTACTGTTGGTTATAGATTCTTACTGTTGGTTATAGATTCTCACTGTTGGTTATAGATTCTCACTGTTGGTTATAGATTCTTACTGTTGGTTATAGATTCTTACTGTTGGTTATAGATTCTTACTGTTGGTTATAGATTCTCACTGTTGGTTATAGATTCTCACTGTTGGTTATAGATTCTTCCTGTAGGTTATAGATGTTTACTGTATGTCGTAGATGCCCATTGTATGTTTTTATTTTGTGTCCATTTTCTGTGTGTATATGTCTGTTAGATAAATATAGATAAATGATAAATGTAGATGAAATGGTAGAGGTTTGCTATATTGTATTGTCTCCCCACACCCCATCCCCTCGTCTCTCCTCCCTCACCCCATCTCCCCTCTCTCCCCCCCCCACCCTATCACCCCTTGTCTCCCCCCTAGTCTCCCCTCATCCCTCCTCACCCCTCATCCCTCCTCACCCCTCATCCCTCCTCACCCAATCCCTCCTCACTCCACCCCATCTCCCCTCACGCATTCCCCCTCATCTCCCCCCCATCTCCCCTCACGCATTCCCCCTCATCTCCCCCCCACCCCTCCCTCACCCCTCCTGACGCCATCTTGGGGTGTCAGGTTCTTCAGCTGTCATTTGGGAGGGAAGAAAGAGGGGAGGAAATGAGGTGGAGAAAGATATGGGGAATGACAGAGGGAGGAAGGAAGAGGGGAGGGAAAGGTTGGAAAGTAAGAGAGAGAGAGAGAGAGAGAGAGAGAGAGAGAGAGAGAGTGTGTGTGTGTGTGTGTGTGCGTGCGTGTGAAAATGAAAGTGAGTATGTGTGTGTGTGAGAGAGTGACAGTGTGTGTATATGTGGGGAGAGAGTGAAAGTGTGTGTGTGTGTGTGTGCGTGTGAAAGTGACAGAGAGTGTGTGTGAGTCAGTGAGAGTGTGTGCACGTGTGAGACAGTGAGAGAGAATGCGAAAGAGGAGGAGGAGAAGGAAGAAGAGGAGTAGGAGTAAAAAAAAATATATATGTACAACAATCCCTTGATGCACAATAACTCTCCGTCAGGGTACGATAACTATTTATAAACCCACGGACAGAAAACCAACCAAGAAGAGTGTAAACAAATCCTCTTCAACGACGACAACGACGACAACAAAAATAAAAATAAAAATAATAAAAACACACCTCTTTTTATAATGAACTCGTTATATTAAATTATTCTAAAGTAAAGAGGATTATTTTTTTAGAGTTTTACTGGTGTC
>JAWQEG010004373.1:62500-66426 GCA_033782935.1 Petrolisthes cinctipes
ACCAATCAGGACTGTCTCTATGACGTCACCGCGAGTCTTGACCAATCATATGAATTTTTACCCCATGTATGTAATTTTTTTTTAATAAGGGTACAACATTTTTATTATATATTATTTGTGGAACTTATTACATATTTATAAAGAAGAGAAAATGAATAATTTAAGTGATAGAATAAATGATAGAATTAATTAGGAATAAAGTAGGAAATATGATGGAATAAATTAGGAATAAATTATAGAATAAGTGATAAAATTAAATGATAGAATAAATTAGGAATAATTAATAGAATAAATGATGGTAAGGGAGAGGGAAGCGAGAGGAAAAAAGGAAGAAAAGGAGAGGGAAATGACAGGAAAGAAAGGTAGGAAGGAGAGGGAAGTGAGAGTAAAAAAGAGAGGAGGGAGAAGGAAGTGAGTGTAAAAAAAGGAGGAGGGAGAGGGAGGAAGGAAGGAAAAAAGGAAAGGGAGGAAGGAAAAAAAAGAGAGGGAAGTGAGACGAAAGGAGAGGGAAATGAGAGTAAAAAAAGGAGGAGGGAGAAGGAAGTGAGAGTAAAAGAGAGAGAGAGAGAGAGAGAGAGAGAGTATGAAAGGTGTCAAGAAGAAAATATGTTTGTAAATACAGAGAAGTGAAGTTGTATTTAGACTGAAGGGTAAGAGAGGGAGAGGAAGTGGGTGAGAGGGAGAGGGGTGAGAGGGGGGGGGAGTGGATGAGGAGGAGGGGAGTAGGGTTGATGAAGAAGAAAATGTTTGTGTGTGAGAGAGAGAGAGAGAGAGAGAGAGAGAGAGAGAGAAGAGAGAGAGAGAGAGAGAGAGAGAGAGAGAGAGAGAGAATGGAGATAAGGACGAAAAAGGGAAATTGAGAGAGAGAGAGAGAGAGAGAGAGAGAGAGAGAGAGAGAGAGAGAGAGAGAGAGAGAGAGAGAGAGAGAGAGAGAGAGAGGAGGGGAAGATAAAGATAAGGAAAAGAATAATGGAGTGATGGTTTGAAAGGGGAAGGGGAAGGGGAAAGGGAGAGGGAAAGATAAGGTAGATGGATAGGTAGGTAGTAATAATAAAGAGAAAATAATGAGAGGGAGAGAGAGGGAGGGAGAGGTGAAGAGAGAGAGGGAGGAAGAGGGGGTGAATGAGGGAGACAGATATAATAAAAAAATAGAAATAGAAATAATAATAACAACAATCACTAATAATAATAATAATAATAATAATAATAAATAAATAAATAAATATAAATAACATAAAATTGAATTAAAATATATAAATTGAATAACATCAACATATTTTTATACACACATACATGCACCTCACATTATAACAAGAAATTCACTTAAATATTTTCACTCGTATCTTCGTCTCAGACATGTTTTAATAAGGTGCCGTCAGACCTTGTACCAAACTGATATTATTATTATTATTATTATTATTATTATTTTTGGTATGTATAATGTATTAAAATAGAGAAGCATGCTGATGGTCTGTGTGTGTGTATACTGGTGTGTGTATGTGTATGTGTGTATGTATACCGGTGTGTGTATGTATCATTGTGTGTGTGTATATACTGGTGTGTGTTATGTATAATAGTATGTGTGTATAACTGGTGTGTGTATGTATAATAGTATGTGTGTATAACTGGTGTGTGTATGTATAATAGTATGTGTGTATAACTGTGTGTGTATGTATAATAGTATGTGTGTATAGTGATGTGTATATGTATATGTATGTGTGTATGTGTTAATGTTTTAGTATATGTATTTACAGTATCAATAGTGTCATACATATTATTTTATCCATCAATCATATATATTTTTTCTTCATCTTTCCATACGTTTTTTTAAAATTATTATTATAACTTTCTAATGAGGTTATATAATTGGTTAGGTATTTTTGTTTATCTGTTTCAATTAAACAATATTTATTTATAATTGATATATTTTCTAACTCACCAATGATTTAATATGATTTGTTTTGGTATGTTTGTTTACATGTTTATTTGGCTATACTGTATAAGTTTAATTGGCTGTACTTTTTTTTTTAATCCATATATTTTACCTATGTAATATGATTTCATTGGATTGTTTGTTTACATGTTTACTTGGCTATACTGTATAAGTTTACTTGGCTATATTTTATAAGATTATTTGGCTATACTGTATAAGTTTATTTGGCTATACTGTATTTATTATTTATATGTTTTTTTCATTTCTCACCCAGAACCGAATGAGTACGATTGAATCCCGTCTGAAATCCCTCCCATGGCTCCCCTCCCCACCCCCTACCCCCACTACAACGACCTCCCCCCCTCCCAGGCAGAGGGAGGGGTAGAGACGGTCAAGGAGGAGGAGCAGTTGGAGGAGAAGGTGGAGGTGGTGGAGGCTGTGGGTACTACAGTTACCTCAAGTGTCACCTCTGTCATTAAAGATGTTATCAAATTTGAGGGTGAGTGTTTGGGTCAAGTTTGAGGGTGAGTGTCTTGGGTTAAGTTTGAGGGTGAGTGTTTGGGTTAAGTTTGAGGTGGAGTGTTTCAAGTTTGAGGGTGAGTGTTTCAAGTATGAGAGTATTGAGTGTGTGTTTCAAGTATGAGGGTGTTGAGTGTGTGTTTCAAGTATGAGGGTGTTGAGTGTGTGCTTCAAGTTTGAGGGTGAGTGTTTGGTCAAGTTTGAGGGTGACCTGATAAATAAATAAAGTTTTGAGGGTGAGTGTTTTGTCAAGTTCAAGGTTGAGTGTTTGGTCATTTTAAGGATGACTTGTTTAATAATGTTTGAGGGTGACTTGATAAGTAATGTTTGAGGGTGAGTGTTTGTTTCAAGTTTGAGGTGAGTGTTTGGGTCAAATTTGAAAGTAAGTTTTAATTAATCACTTTTAGTATATTTTTGGAGTCAAGTTTTAGAGAAAGTAAAATTTATTCAAACTTATATTATTAATTTCTTTTTGTAAATTCGAGATAGTGAGAATTAACCACTATCCCCCCCTCACCCCCCCTGCCCCCCCCGCCCCCTCCTGCAGAGAGTGTGTTGAGCGGTGATGCGATGGGAGGTGACCTACGCCCCCCCTCACCACTGGTCAGCCCCCCTTCCCATCCCCCAGACTCCTCCCCGGTTCTCATCCTTGCTTCGTTGGACAAGAGTATCCTACAAGTAAGTCTATAGTATCCTAATTCTAATCCTAGTATCCTAATTCTAATCCTAGTATCCTAATTCTAGTCCTAGTATCCTAATTCTAATCCTAGTAGGTCCTATCGTAATTTTAATCCTAGTATCCTAATTCTAATCTAATTCTAAACCTAGTATCCTAATTCTAATCCTAGTATCCTAATTCTAATCCTAGTATCCGTAATTCTAATCCTAGTATCCTAATTCTAATCCTAGTATTCTAATTCTAGTCCTATTATTCTGATTCTAATCCTAGTATCCTAATTCTAGTATCCTATTCTAATTCTAATCCTATTCTAATTCTAATCCTAGTATATTAATTCTAATCCTAGTATCCTAATTCTAATCCTAGTATCCTAATTCTAATCCTAGTATCCTAATTCTAATCCTAGTATCCTAATTCTAATCCTAGTATCCTAATTCTTATCTAATTCTAATCCATAGTATCCTAATTCTAATTCCTAGTATCCCATTTCTAATCCTAGTATCCTAATTTTAATCCTAGTATCCTATTTCTAATCCTAGTATCCTAATTTTAACCTATTCTAATTCTAATCCTATTCTAATTCTAATCCTAGTATCCTAATTCTAATCCTAGTATCCTAATTCTAATCCTAGTATTCTAATTCTAATCCTAGTATCTAATTCTAATCCTAGTATCCTAATTCTAATCCTAGTATCCTAATTCTATCCTGGTATCCTAATTCTAATTCTAGTATCCTGATTCTAGTTTTTGTATTTATTTCAGTATAGGAATTGACATAGGTTGGAATAATTTTTT
>JAWQEG010004374.1:0-2500 GCA_033782935.1 Petrolisthes cinctipes
AATTAAAAAGGTGTTATATTAAAAAGGTGTTATATTAAAAAGGTGTTATATTAAAAAGGTGTTATATGAAAAAGGTGTTATATTAAAAAGGTATTCTCATTCTTAAGGACCCTGTGACTGTGTATGAGATTCGGTGGCTTCTGATTCCTCCTGACTATGCCACGAAACAAGCTCCTTTAATATAGGTGGTGTTTCGTGGCAATATATCAAGGACTCAATAACCTCCAATTTTCTGACTACAACACAGGGTTCCTTAATAACTGGTCAACCCTAGAACACACTACACTCATCCATCTTTATCCCTTACTATGACTTTTGCTTCTTTAATTAAACGTATTGTGTCTGGGCATCTAGATCGATATTAGACATGATTTTGGAACTCCTAATCTTATTATTTCACAGTTGCGGACATTAATTAACGGGGATAATATACGTTTGGTACATTGGAGCGCCTTCATTCCTCCATAGTATGCCAGGAAACAGGACCTAACGAGCAAATATAATGGTTGCCTGTTGCTTGGAATAGTTTGGGTGAATCAGTTACTCCACATTTACCAACACTGTACTTCCCCCTTAATTCCTCCAAAGTATGCCAAGAAACAGAGTCAGATTAACAAAAATAATAGTGGTCTGTTGCTTAGAATAGGTTCGAGGAATCAGTTGCTCCAAATTTAGAAGGACTGTACTTCCCCCTTTACAATAAAAAAATAAAAAATAAAAAAAAATAAAAAAAAATAAAGAAAAGAAAATAAATAATTGAAAGACAAGAAAAAACAAAATATTTATCATCGGAGTGAGGGAGGCAGAGCAGTCGTGTTAATTAACTGGTTAGAAGAAAAAAAACAAGAACAACTCATCCCTTCAAGTCTTACAAATAAAAGATATACATACATATATATTGGGTAAAAATAAAGGATGAGGGCATAGTATCATACAGAGGATATTAGTTTTTTTTTTTTTTTTCAGGCCGTATTATCCAGATGTTAGTAGTCCATGTGACTACGATTTTTTTTTTTTTTTTTTTTTCTTGACTTGCATTTGACCTGATTTTTTCCATCTGGTTCCTTATAGGTGTGTGTGTGTGTGTGTGTGTGTGTGTGTGTGTGTGTGTGGTGGTTTTTTTTGCCTTATAGTGTGTGTGTGTGTGTGGTGGGTTTTTTGCCTTATAGTGTGTGTGTGTGTGTGTGTGTGTGTGTGTGTGTGTGTGTGTGTGTTGTGTGTGGTGTTTTTTTTTTGCCTTATAGTGTGTGTGTGTTTTTTTTTTTACTTATAGTGTGTGTGTGTGTGTGTGTGTGTGTGTGTGTGTGTGTGTGTGGTGGGTTACATTCGATGGTGGAAAGTGTTGGGTTGCAGTGGGATTGGAGTGGCTTAATTAAAGGGGACTGAAGTGGGTTGGAATGGGATTTAACGTGATTGAAGTAGATTAAATGGGGTTAGAAGCAGGTTTTAAGGGATTTGGAAAAGAGTTAAGGTGGTAATTCTTTTTTGGTGCATTGAAGTGTCTTGATTCCTCCAAAGTATGGCCAGGAAACAAGACCAGATGAGCAAAAATAATGGTGTTCTGTTGCTGAATAGTTTGGAGGATTCAGTTGCTCCAAATTTACCAACACCGTATTTCCTCCTTAATTAAGGGTGTTGGGCTGGAGAGGGTTCAGGAGTTCGTGTCCATAACTTGTAAAGAGATTATTTAAATATTTACTGAATCTTCCAAAATTTATATAAGCAAGTTCCAGAAAGCTATATACAGTAGGTTCCACGACTTTATATGTAGGTTCCAAGACTTTATGTATAGGTTCCAGGTGTTTATGTAGGTTCCAGGACTTTATGTATAGGTTCCAGGTGTTTATGAATAGGTTCCAGGTGTTTATGTAGGTTCCAGGTGTTTATGTATAGGTTTCCCAGGTGTTTATGTATAGGTTCCAGGTGTTTATGTATAGGTTCCAGGTGTTTATGTAGGTTCCAGAACTTTATGTATAGCTTCCAGGTGGTTTTGTGTAGGTTCCAGGACTTTATGTATAGGTTCCAGGTGGTTATGTAGGTTCCAGGACTTTATATAGGTTCCAGGACTTTATGTATAGGTTCCAGGTGGTTATGTAGGTTCCAGAACTTTATGTAGGTTCCAGGACTTTATGTAGGTTCCAGGACTTTATATGTAGGTTCCAGACTTTATGTATTGGTTCCAGGTGGTTATGCAGGTTCCAGGTGTTTATGTATAGGTTCCAGGTGTTTATATAGGTTCCAGGTGTTTATGAATAGGTTCCAGGTGTTTATATAGGTTCCAGGACTTTATGTATAGCTTCCAGGTGGCTATGTAGGTTCCAGGAATTTATGTATAGGTTCCAGGTGTTTATATAGGTTCAGGACTTTATGTATAGGTTCCAGGACTTTATATATAGGTTCCAGGACTTTATGTATAGGTTCCAGGTGTTTATGTAGGTTTCCAGGAGTTTATGTAGGTTCCAGGTGGTTATGTAGGTTCCAGGACTTTATATAGGTTCCA
>JAWQEG010004374.1:10000-150341 GCA_033782935.1 Petrolisthes cinctipes
GGGGGGGCTGAGGGTGGGGGTGGAGGGGGATGAGGGACAGAGGTAGAGAGAGGGTACAGGGTGTCATGAGTTCGAAGGAAAGAGGTGATGACTGATGAGGGTCGATTCCACAGTGGGTTGGTAGTGGTTTGTAAGCACGTAAACGAAAGAATCTTAGCTGTGTTAATGACTTATGACTGAATTATTTAATGAATTTGGTGAGTAAACTATGCAGTGATTATCATTATCTAGTTATTTTAATGAGTTTGGTGAGTAAACTATACAGTGATTATAATTATCTAATTATTTAATGAATGATTTGGTGAGTAAACTATGCAGTGATCATCAATATCTAATTATTTAATGACTTTGGTGAGTAAACTATGCAGTGATTATCATTATCTAACTGTTTTAATTAATAGATTTTGTGAATACGGATACTCAGCTGTTGGAAAATTATGAAGTCTTACAAGTATGGTTGGTTAGGAAGCTTACAAACGAATACGACTGTGGAATAGACCCTGAGTGACTAGCAGTGCAGAAATGGCGAGGTATATAAATAGATACTAGATAATGAACTATCTACTTTGTTTGGTTTATTTTTCGGTAACTAAATGTCGCAAAAGAAAAGAAAAAAAAAAAAAAAAAAAAAAGGAAAGAAAGAAAAAAGAAAAAAAAAAAAAACACCAAACAAACTAACAATTAAACAACAGAGGGCAATAAATTATCTATAAATTTATAAGCAGTAGTTTCTAACATTGTATAAAATTAAGGTTTGATATCGACTCAGGGAAAGAATAATTGGGACGTATTTTTGCCAAGTTAACAAGAAAGGCATTATAACACACATATGTTCTCAGCTCACCATCCGTAGCGAAGAGGAGGAGGAGGAGGAGATAGAAGGAAGAGAAGGAGGAGGAAGAGGAGGAGATAGAAGGAAGAGGAGGAGGAGGAAGAGGATTAGATGGAAGGAAGAGAATGAGGAGGAAGAGAAGGAGATAGAAGGAAGAGGAGGAGATAGAAGGAAGAGGAGGAGGTGGAAGGAAAAAAAAGGAGGAGGAAGAGGAGGAGATAGAAGGAAGAGGAGGAGATGGAAAGTAAGAAAAGGAGGAGATGGAAGGAAGAAAAGGAGGAGGAGGAGGTAAAACAAGAAGGAAGAGATGGAAAGAGGAGGAGGAGGATGCTGTAAGAGAGAGTAGACCAAAAGGAATTAAGAGTAGGAGGAGAGGATTGTGATAATAAAAGATGAGAAGAAGAGGAAAAGGAGAATGATGAGAGAGAGAGAGAGAAGAGAGAGAGAGAGAGAGAGAGAGAGAGAGAGAGAGAGAGAGAGAGAGAGAGAGAGAGAGAGAGAGAGAGAGAGAGAGAGAGAGAGGAGAGAGAGAGAGAGAGAGAGAGAGAGAGAGAGTAAACAATGAGAGAGAGTAAACAATGAGAGAGAGTAAACAATGAGGAGAGAGAGAGAGAGAGAGAGAGAGAGAGAGAGAGAGAGAGAGGAGTGGAGATAGTACTGTGCACAGTAAGAGATCACATTACTACTGCACCCAGACTATTTACACTATAATTCTCTATTTACATTATAATCTCTAACTGTGATCTGACTATATGTATTCTCTATTGTCGAAGGGTCACAGTGCTGAAGCTCAAAAGTTCAATAATCTCAATACGGAAACAAACGAAAGCAAAACAAAAACAAAACAATACCTGAGATGAACTGGGGAGATTACAGATAAGATTACAGTCATAAATATATTACAGTAAATGTCTACCGGTATATATATATTTTATAAGAGATGAACTGAGGTGATAGGAAATACTATATATAAAAACTTTCCTTATTCCTCATCTTCGTAAATATAAAACAAAAAGAGTATAATGGTATAGTATAGTATAAAACCGTACAGTTGGAGTATATATATATATTGGAGAATATTTCCTTGCGACCATATCTTTCCGTGTATAGGTGTAGGGTGATGCACAAGCCGTGACGTGTGTGTGTGTGTGTGTGTGTGTGTGAGATTGCGTGTGCGTAGCCTAGCCTATGTGGGTGAATGTGTTGATGTGTGTGTGTGTGTGTGTGTTTGTGTGTATGCTTGAATCACAACACACACACACTTGAAAAAAAAAAAAAAAAAAAAAAACACACACACACACACTACTTACACCACACCACACGTCAACAAAGCAGACACACACACACACACACCCAACCACACGCCTCTTCCAACCCCAAGCATTTCCTCGTCAAGAAAAGACAAAATACACTCCTGACAACCACACCACCACACAACAACAACAACACCTTCTCTATCTATCACCCACCCACCCCAACCCACACATACATACATCCATACCAACATCATGCACCTTTATTAACCTCACTCGCCAACTCCACCTTAATTCTTGTACTTGCTGCGTGTCTCTATCAGCTACGCCAGGTTAGGTAATTGGTCTAACCTATATGAAGGAAGTCACGTACAGGGTGTGAAAGACGGTGCTGCTGGCTGCCTGCGTGGGTCATGGGATGTATCATAAAAAAGAAAAAGAGAGAGACAGAGAGGTTGATGAAAACTATTAGGAATTACTGGAATTATTATGGCCTTGTTATGGGCATGCAGACTCTCTTTAAGGTTAATAAATTGGTGGCTTTTGATTCCCCTAACTATGCCACAAAACATGCTTCTTCCATATAGGTGTGTGTGTTTCGTGGCAATATTTGAAGGTCTTATTTATCTCCAATTTTCCGACTACATCACAGGGTCCCTTAAGTATAAAAGATATAGAGAGAGGGTGATGGAAAGTAAGAACGGAATGTTAAGACTTGTTCCCCATCATATAGCTAGATAAACAGACAGACAGGCAGACAAACATACAGACAGACAGACAGATAGACATACAGACAGACTGACCGAGGAAGGAAGTTGCAAGAGGGTGAACGTGACATCTGACGTTTGTGTATCGTAACACCGACGATGACCGTAAAAAAAAAAAAAAAAAATTAATACCCACTCCGTTATGTACGTATACAGCCCAAGTCAAAATGTTATGTTCACCTATCCTTTTACCCTTGTAGCCTACTTAACACACACACACACACACACACACACACACACACACACACACGTTTGTAATGTTCTGCGGAGAGAGAGAGAGAGAGAGAGAGAGAGAGAGAGAGAGAGAGAGAGAGAGAGAGAGAGAGAGAGAGAGATTTGAAGTACTATGAGAGAGTTACTGAGATATGGAGTGCTATGAGTGTGAGAGAGTGGGTGTAAAGGTGCAAATTGCTACTGATACAGTCTGTGTGTAGTGAGATGTAACCATAAGCTGTGAATGAAGAGGTGTGTGTGTGTGTGTGTGTGTGTGTGTGTGTGTGTGTGTGTGTTATTACCTAAAACTATCACTTAACCTGAACAATACTGGGCGATCAACACACAGTATCATAATAATAGAATCTTTAAGGACCCTGTGATCGTGTATAAAAATTGGAGGCTTCTTATTCCTTCTGAGTATGCCACGAAACAACCTCCTTCCATATAAGTTGTGTTTCGTGGCAATATTTGAAGAACTCATTTACCTCCAATTTTCTGACTACAAGATCCCCCCCCCCCTCTCTCTCTCTCTCTCTCTCTCTCTCTCTCTCTCTCTCTCTCTCTCTCTCTCTCTCTCTCTCTCTCTCTCTCTCTCCTCCCCACTTCCACTCTTCACTTTCTCTCATCTATCCAGGCCACCAGACAAATGTTCCTTCATCATCTTGTCATCAGGTTACATATAATTTTAAATCATATCGTGTCATACCATGAATTAAGTTACATTTCTTTTACGTTACATTACTTAAGGGGGTAGCATACGGTAGGCTACTTCTGATAGATTGGAGCGCCTCAATTCCTCCAAAGTATGCCAGGAAACAGACCCAGATGAAGAAAAATAATGGTATCCTGTTGCCTGGGATAGTTTGGAGAAATAATTTGCTCCAGATTTACCACCCAAAATAATGTGCTATAAACCCCCTTATGGTGGAAGTGCAGTATTGGTAAATCTGGAGCGAATGATTCCTCCAAACTATTCTAAGCAACAGAACACCAATATTTTTTTCCATATGGTCCTGTTTCTTGGCATATTTTAGAGGAATCAAGACACTCCAATGTAACAAAAGTGAATTACCCACTTAGCATGATTTTTTTTAGCCTTACAAAACTACATTTATTTATATATTTATTTCATGTGTTCTTAACCTCACAATACTACACTTTATATAATCTTACATGTTTTTATTACACCCTGTAATGTACACGTGACTGACCTGGCTTCTACCCCTCCCTTACAGGTCATTACAAGACGTACCCGAGGCTGACCTGACAGAGTACCAGCTGGCGGCGAGGTTCGGGTCGAGTGGAGAATACGACTGTCAGTACGAGTATCCATGTCTAGTACAACCTTTAGACCTCCTTGTTTACATCTATGACTACTGGTACGGCGATGACAGCCTCTAACACCATGCATCTTACCAACGGGACAACCAACTCCAACACCATCTTACCAACGGGACAACCAACCAATTCTTACACCATCTTACCAACGGGACAACCAACCAATTCTTACACCATCTTACCAACGGGACAACCAATTCTGACACCATCTTACCAACAGGACAACCAACCAATTCTTACATCATCTTACCAACGGGACAACCAACTCCAACATCATCTTACCAACGGGACAACCAACCAATTCTAACACCATCTTACCAACGGGACAACCAATTCTAACACCATGCATCTTACCAACGGGACAACCAACCAATTCTTACACCATCTTACCAACGGGACAACCAACCAATTCTTACACCATCTTACCAATGGGACAACCAATTCTGACACCATCTTACCAACGGGACAAAACAGCCTCTAACACCATGCATCTTACCAACAGGACAACCAACCAATTCTAACACCATCTTACCAACGGGACAACCAACCAATTCTTACACCATCTTACCAACGGGACAACCAACTCCAACACCATCTTACCAACGGGACAACCAACCAATTCTTATATCATCTTACCAACGGGACAACCAACTCCAACACCATCTTACCAACGGGACAACCAACCAATTCTTATATCATCTTACCAACGGGACAAAATATATAGCCTCTAACACCATCTTACCAACGGGACAACCAACCAATTCTTACACTATCTTACCAACGGGACAAAACAGCCTCTAACACCATGCATCTTACCAACAGGACAACCAACCAATTCTAACACCATCTTACCAACGGGACAACCAATTCTAACACCATCTTACCAACGGGACAACCAACCAATTCTAACATCATCTTACCAACGGGACAACCAATTCTAACACCATCTTACCAACGGGACAACCAATTCTAACACCATGCATCTTACCAACAGGACAACCAACCAATTCTTACACCATCTTACCAACGGGACAACCAATTCTAACACCATCTTACCAACGGGACAACCAACCAATTCTAACACCATATTACCAACGGGACAACCAACTCCAACACCATCTTACCAACGGGACAACCAATTCTTACACCATCTTACCAACGGGACAAAACGACCTCTTACACTTATCAAACTAACGAGGCAAAACGACCTCTTACACTTATCAAACCAACGGGACAAAACGACCTCTCTAACACTTATAAAACCAATGGGACAAAACGACCTCTAACACTTATAAAACCAACGGGACAAAACGACCTCTTACACTATCACACCAACGAGACAAAACGACCTCTTACACTTATCAAACCAACGAGACAAAACGACCTCTTACACTTATCAAACCAACGGGACAAAACGACCTCTCTAACACTTATAAAACTAATGGGACAAAACGACCTCTTACACTATCAAACCAACGGGACAAAACGACCTCTCTAACACTAATAAAACCAATGGGACAAAACGACCTCTCTAACACTGATAAAACCAATGGGACAAAACGACCTCTCTAACACTGATAAAACCAATGGGACAAAACGACCTCTTACACTATCACACCAACGGGACAAAACGACCTCTCTAACACTGATAAAACCAATGGGACAAAACGACCTCTTACACTTATCACACCAACGGGACAAAACGACCTCTTACATTATCAAACCAACGGGACAAAACGACCACTAACACAATCATACCAACGGGACAAAACGACCTCTTACACTATCAAACTAACGAGGCAAAACGATCTCAAACACCATCATCACACCAACGGCACCACTACCATCACCACTATCGCATACCTATCGTAAGGGCATGAAGGCACAGAAGGAGGTGTTGTTGATGGTGTTGATGGAAGGAAAGGAAGGAGGAGAAAGAGAAGGAAATGGAAAGAAGAGAAGGAGATGGAAGGAGGAGATAGTTATGATACCGGTAAATAATTTGATTTTTTTAGTAAAACATCTGTACTAATAAGATCGACAGTTGTGAAAGTATATATGAAAAAAAATACAAAAACATGACTCCTCTTTATATTGTGGAAGATAAACTGTTCAGGTCTTTCGTCAGTCGCATCTAATTAATATTGTTTCAGGAAAGATATGCATAGAAAATTACCGTGTGTAGCGAGTGTTGTAATCAGTGAAAGAAAAAATTACGACACGTGTGAAGGAAGGAAGGAAAAAAAAAAACGTTGACAATAATACTGCATCAAGGATCTAATTATGTTATCCAGTGAAATAATCGACTAATGGGTGTTAATTAAGGTAAAGGCTACTCATTTGTATCGTTGTATAAAGGTATGCATGTGGAAAAGCAAAGGTTTATGAACGTGTGTGAAATGTAGATGTGATTCTGTAATGATAACAATGGTAAATGTAACAATAAAATTATATAAAATGTCAGAGTTACCGTACTGTTATAGGTCGATTTGGAAAAAAAAATAGTATCTTAAATCACACGTGGGGCATTTCAACGAACACTAATATAAAAAAAATACATTGTTTGGCATTAAAAAAACAATATAACAGTGAAACAATAAATTTAAAATGTCAGAGTTACTGTATTGGTCGAATGGGGAAAAAAATAGTATCTTCAATCACACGAGGGCATTTCAACCAACACTATAATGAATAAAAATAAAAAAGACATTGCTTGGCATTAAATAACTAATCCCCGAAATAAAACAATATAAAAGTGAAACAATAAATTTAAATTGTCAGAGTTACTGTATAGGTCGAATTGGAAAAAAACAACTAGTATCTTAAAACACACTTGGGGCATTTCAACCAACACTAAGTAAAAAAATAAGACATTGTTTGGCATTAAAAAAAAAAAAAACAATATAAGTGAAACAATGAAATAATGTAAAATGTCAGAGTTACTGTATAGGTCGAATGGGGAAAAAAAAAATATTATCTTAATTAAATCACACGTGGGGCATTTCAACCAACACTAAGTAAAAAATAAGATATTGTTTGGCATTAAAAAAAAAAACAATATAAGTGAAACAATAAAATAATGTAAAATGTCAGAGTTACTGTATAGGTCGAATGGGAAAAAAAAAATATTATCTTAATTAAATCACACGTGGGGCATTTCAACCAACACTATAATAATTAAAAAAATAAAAAGACATTGTTTGGCATTACACAACTAACCCACGAAATATACCAAGAATTGCAATGACACTCTTACATCAACACACACAACACATTATGAGACTCACGACTTGACAACAACAACAACAACAACAACAACAACAACAACAACACATAGCTTGACACTTTTCCTCCTCACTATTTATTTATCTATTTATTTATTCATTTATTTATTTATCTTGTTCTTATTTATATACAGTGCTGACAGAGATAAGGTGGTAATTCTTTTTTTTTTTTTGTTGCATTGGAGTGCCTTGATTCCTCCAAAGTATGCTAGGAAACAGGACCAGAAGAGCAAAAATAATAGTGTTCTGTTGCTTGGAATCGTTTGGAGGATTCAGTTACTCCTTAATGAGACACAAGACGTATGCAAAATCTTAATTATTTACACGACTGAAACTATTTAATGTTCAATCAGTAACTAGTACAATAACTAATTTTGATTTTTTTTTTCCTGTACATTATCTCTGTATCTTTAGAACCAATGACCAAGAAAATATGGAAAAATAAGTTTGATAATTACTTCCTGTACAAAATCTCATAAAATATCTCTCTGACTTTTGACCCTTCACGAAAAAAATTGACATGAAAATAATAATAATAATAATAATAATAATAATAATAATAAACTGTTCTAACACTGACCACAGACAAGAGAAAAAAATAACATATTAAATTGAGAGAGAGAGAGAGAGAGAGAGAGAGAGAGAGAGAGAGAGAGAGAGAGAGAATAATAAATACGAAGAGAGGACTCCACAACTCTTAACAGTTCTTTAGTGTTCAAAGTAGAAAATTCCGGTGAAAGTGAAATGAAGAGAAGAAAATAATAATGTTTGTGTGTGTGTTTTGTTTTTGTTTTTTGGAATGATTTTGAAACCACAGAGAACGTTCACCATGACAGAAAGGAATGATGATAAAAGAAAAACATAGTGTGTGGTGGAAATGAAGGAAAAATAGAAAAGAGAATGGTGGACGAGGTAGAGAAAATGAGAAAAATATTGAAAAGGGAGATAAAAGATAATAATGATGATGATGATGAAGGAGGAAGAGTTTTTTTTTTCCCTGTACACTATCTCTGTATCTTTAGAATCATTGACCAAGAAAATATGGAAAAATAAGTTTGATCATTATTTCCTGTACAAAATCTCATAAAATATCTCTGTGACTTTTGACTTCACGAATATAATAGACATGTATAATAATAATAATAATAATAATAATAATAATGGTGAAGAATGAGAAAAATATTGAAAAGGGAGATAAAGATATTACTACAGATAATGATAATAACGATGATGATAATAATAATGATGATGATGAAGGAGGAGAATGATGAATGAGAAAAATATTTAATAGGGAGATAAAGATGATACAGATAATGATAATAAACATGATGATAATAATGATGAAGGAGGAGGAGGAGGAAAATGATGAATAAGAAAAATATTTAATAGGGAGATAAAGATGATACAGATAATGACAATAACAATGATGATAGTAATGATAAAGGAGAAGAATGAGAAGAAAACGAATAAACAAACAAACAAACAAACAAAACAAACAAAACAAAGACCTTTATTAGTGTGTATTGAAAACAAAAAAAAACTTATACGTGTGTGTATGTGTTTGATCAACCTTTTATTAACTTAATGATGTAAACACTCATCCATTCACGTAAGGAAGGCATTATTGTTGTTGTTGTTTGTTGTTGTAGTATAGTTTGTGTCAAGGTGTATAAATAAATCAATAATTAAAATCATTACTGCTCCAAAGTATGCCAGGAAACAGGACCAGATGAACAAAAATAATAATGTTGTTCTGTTGCTTGGAATAGTTTGGAGGAATCAGTTACTCCAGATTTACTACACAAAAATATTTCTAACTTAAAACACCACAGCATTATTATTATTATTATTTTTTTTTTTTTTTTTTTTTTTTTTTTTTTTTTTTTTTTTACAGCTACTACTATAAATCTTACACTCAATGAACTATACTCGTGAAAATAATAAAAGATGCTTCATGAATTGATACAAAACATACATAACACATATACACATATACATACATTATAACTATACAATATAGACATAAATATACACAAAATACACACCCACCTAGAAACCTCATAGCAAGTTTCCTAGTATATATATATATTTATTTTTATTGTAATGATACTCAAATCCCTGTCTCCCTTTCACCTTCGTACACTCCCTCCTTCACTAGACAAACAACAAACATTTGGCACGAGCTAAGTAAAAAACAAAAATATATATTTATGTATTCACGTGCTTAGACTGCCACGCAAACTATAACAGTGCCCATATATTTTATTATTATTATTATTATTATTATTATTATTATTATTATTGTTATTATTATTATTATTATTTTTATTATTATTATTATTATTCATATATTTTGTTATTGTTATTATTGTTGTTATTATTATTATTGTTGTTATTATTATTATTGTTATTATTATCATTGTTATTATTATTATTTATATTATATTATTTTGTCTCGATTTTTGACAAAGGCTTATAAATTGCTTTGTAGTTAGTTCTGAGGCGTGCCACAAGGATAGATAGGGTCCCCATGCAGCTGTTCTCTTCACTGCTTCATTCACACCCTACTGTATTAATAGTATGTAAACAAATCAAAAAGAGAAACCTTAATAATATGAATACTACCACGACGGTATATGACTAACCTAGACGATACACTCATAATTTAATAGATTCTTAGTGATGTTTATATTATTATGTCCATGTTCCCATCCCTACTTTTATCTCTCTCTCTCTCTCTCTCTCTCTCTCTCTCTCTCTCTCTCTCTCTCTCTCTCAGTGTACTGGACTGGTGATATTGCCCATTATAATATTCAGTCAGCATTACCATTTCCTCATAGATAACAACATTAAACTATATTCTCATTCACTCTCTCTCTCTCTCTCTCTCTCTCTCTCTCTCACACACCTTCATCTCCGTCGTGGGTATATATATAATAGTCGTCAAATAGTCGTTAAATAGTCGTCACCAACCAACCAACCAAACATTAATTAACGTCTTGCCATTCTGATTTGATATTAATTTATAGACATTTTTTTTTTTTATTTACTATTATTTTTCACTGTAGATATTATGGTTCACGTGTGTATGTATATGTTAAGTTTCATACGTCATCATATTAATAGCTGTATGTATGTATGTTATGTATGTAGGCTATGTATGTCCAGTGTAATATGCGAAAGATGTGTCAGTGTGTTTTACTATGTCAATGTATTAATATTTATTTACACTTCATCTCTGTGTTGATTAATTAAATTTAGGGGCATTTCGTCAAGGGGAGAAAAAATATTTGAGGTTTTTAGTCAACTTTTTTACTGATATGTGTTGCATTAGACTCGACTTCATTATTGTGTTGTGTTGTTTTGTTTTATTTTCTTTATTTTAATGCTGTTTTTGTGTTTCATTCATTGTCTGTGTGTGTGTTGTGTGTGTAGGCTATGTTGGGTTGCGTTGGCTCTGATGTAATTATGCTATATCATATTGTGTTGTGTTGCAAATGTTGTGGTTATTGTAAAGTGTGTTGTGTTGTGTTATGAATGTTGTGTTGTGTTGTGTTGCAAATGTTGTGTTCATTGTATACTGTATTGTGTTGCAAATGTTGTATACTGTGTTGTGTTGTGTTGCAAATGTTGTGGTTATTGTAAACTGTGTTATGTTGTGTTATGAATATTGTGTTCATTGTATGTTGTGTTGTAATGTGTTGTTAATGTTATACTTATTAACTGTATGTTGTCTTGTCGTGAATGTTATGCTGTATTGTGTTTTGCTGTGTTTATGTTGCACTGATTTTTGTGTTGCACATGTGTTTAATACGTATGTGTCTAAAATGATCATCTATGCAATGCTATGTAATGTTATGTTATGTTATGTAGCCTAATGCATAATTCTGATATGAGAGTGACGGTCAAGACTAATGAGTTTTTGCTTTTTTTTTATTACAATATTAATTATAAACAAATCATAGTTACTCGTTCGTTGCTTTTGGATTCACAGATAAATATACCAAAATCAGTAAAAATAAAAATTAGAAAAAATTAATAATAAATGCTCGTTGTTCTGAACTGACAGAATATATATTTATAGACAATTTATATATTAAATATTTATAGACAATTACATGGTTTGGTAATGTGGATATTATTTAGTTCATTCCCTCATGTCTTTGCCTCACTCTCTACTCATGAATGAAAACAAAATTATAATCAATAATATATAACATCATACCAAGTATTTTCTTAAGGAGTAATAATTATATTTTTGTTACATTGGAGTGCCTTGATTCCTCCAAAGTATGCCAGGAAACAGAACCAGATGAACAGACATAATGGTGTTCTGTTGCTTGGAATAGTTTGGAGGATTCAGTTGCTCCAGATTTACCAACACAAAATTTCCCCCTCAACCATTCTGTCAAGTGAATGTATATATTTTAATTCAACTTATAATTTCTGTCAAGTTAATGTATATATTTTAATTCAACTTATAATTGAACTCATAGATAATGATGATGATTTAATAATGAAGGAGTTTCTATGTTTTCCCTTCTCTAGAACACCTATGGCCAGTCTTATTCACTAATCCATTAACTAACTATTGAGAGAGGAAACTGTAATTATCTATTGGTACCGTAACAATTAAGGGGGAAATGAATTTTATGTTGGTAAATCTGGAGCAACTGATTCCTCCAAACTATCCCATGCAACAGAACTCCCATTATTTAAGTTGGGTTAGTATATATTGATACTTCCCTTACTTATATAGAACGCTATGTAAACAAACGCAGTGTTGCCACATTTCGTCAAACCCAAAGGAACGCTTCTGTACTCGTTATAAATGGAGGCAACTGTACACACACAACGTTCTGAGGGACAGAGATAAATAAACAAGCTGTGAAGCCGGAATGGATAGCAATCGTTGTAATATTTGGTTTATAGATTCCAAACTTCAACAACAAACTTGGATAGTTAATATGCCTCGTGACTGTACTATCAGAGACAAAAGTCGTGTAGTTAAATTTGGTGGAAACATATGGTAAAGAGCTAACCATACTGGGCATGAACGTTATTGTGGTGGGGGCTTTCATTATGTTTCACGAGTTATATCAAATCATGGGACAAGACAACGACACCAACTTTTGTCTTTGATAGTATACTTCACACATCCCTTATTTATACCGTGGGTGTACTTACAGCTTCATAGTACAACATAAATAATATAATTAGTTAAATATGAACACAATACAAATTAATCTGATTTAATTTACTTTTTTAAGGGCCGTCTTAAAGGCATCAGCCAAATTTGTGTATGTTTGTGTATTTCAATGTATAATTAAGTGTATGTTTGTGTATTTACAATGCATATGCGTGAGGCTTGTGTATTTATCATCTATATGCATGAGGCTCGTGTATTTACAATGTATATTTATGTGTATGTTTGTCTGTTTACAATTTTTACTCTTATATACGAGGCTTGTGTATATGTTTATATGTGGGAGGATATACATGTTTGATGAGTGTTTGTATACTGTATGTTGGTGTTTACATAGGGCTGCATATTGTAATAAATGTTGTTGTTGTTGCTGGTGCATGTGTCTAAATGTGTGTGTGTGTGTATGTGTGTGTGTGATTACCTCTCTCGTGCAAGAGTGACTCACAGGTACACAATTCGTTATATATATATATATATATATATATATATATATATATATATATATATATATATATATATATATATATATATATATATATATATATATATATATATATATATATATATATATATATATATATATAAAATACAGGTATCATTCGGAGTTTAATATTCTACTTTATTTATTCTATACCTATATCAATAACTCCATTGATTCACCTATTTATTTATTTATTTATTAGCAGTCTTCCAATTTACCAACAAGAGATTCTCCCATAAAGACTGAAACAGGAGCTATACCATAATTACTGCATTATAATTTATTACTATTAATTATTATTTATTGTATGTATATATATTTGACTGACATGTGTGTTACCTGTGTGTGAGAGAGCTAATCAGTTATCGTACTTTATCGAATTAAAAGTGATATAAGCATTATCCCTGGGCATAGATAAAATGTATGATAGAACTTGTACCCTGTCTTTCTTTAACCATTCCTACTGGCTGGATGGAGAAAAAAAAATTATTCATTCATGATGATGGTAATAGTAATTATAATAACAATAACAACAACAATAATAATATTAATAACAAGAGAACTACTACAAATAATGATGATAATAAAAACTTACTATACCGTACACAATCGACCCCGTAGAAAAGTTAGTAAATAAATGGCTCTCATCAGTAGTGCTACCGAAATCTAATAAGTAAGTATAATATACTTAGAACTGGAGTGCTATGTAGGTACTGTTTACTGTTAGCGTGAGAGGCACCGTTATACTGTAATTACCCAGGTAGGAACCCAAGTAACCAGAAAGAAACATCTACTCTATCATAGAAAACGTATATATAGCTTAGTCTATCATAGAAATCGGATATATAGCCTAGTCTATCATAGAAAATGTATATATAGAAAACGGATATGCTTGAGATATCAGCTTTGGGATTTTTTTTTTTTTTTTGGTGGGGGTGTGGGTGGGTTAAGGGGGCGTATTGTGTGTGCAAATCCATACCAGAAAATGGATATACTTGATATACGGTTATATGGGGATTTTTTTTTTTTTTAATTAGTATTAATGGGGTAGGCTAGTACAGTGTTGGTCAGGTAAATCTTCCTAGAGCAACTGTCGATTCTTGCAAGCAACAACTATTCCAAGCATGCAACAGAAAGGCCACCACCATTATTTACATTAGCCTAATCTGATCCTAGGTGTTTCGTGGCATATCTAATTTACCATCAAGTCAATTAATTATGCACCTCATATTATTAAATTAGTAAATTATACACACGAGGAGGCTGGCAGCTGTATATGTATTATGCAGTTACTATAATCAACCTGGTATTGTTACTTTAGTTATCATTTAATCAAGATCTACACATGTAAGATATATCCAGAAAAAACTATTATGCAGTTACTATAATCAACCTGGTATTGTTGCTTTAGTTATCATCGAATCAAGATCTACACATGTAAGATATATCCAGAAAAAACTACATTATATTATTGATAAACCCAGAAAAGTCTGTATTTTATTTTTCTGGTTCCTTGTTTACCTTTAGTACAAGCCCCAATACTGAAGGGAACATTGCCGCTAATAATAAAGACTATGAGTTTAGCCACAATAACTAAACTAAAACCAAACGTCAGACAAGTCCCGAGTGACCTTCCTTTCACTTTAGAGATTCCTGCTGGCTGCCCACACATGGTTCTTAGTACAAGTCAGTGTTTATATGTGACAGATAAGTATCTTAATTATGTACATTATGGGTATAGGCTAACTTGTCTTCCATTGCAGTACATTACCGACAAAACAAGCCGATACATTCTCGTCATATTACAATTTAACAAGGTCTTATAATTACATTTACATTATTTATTTCCTAATGTATACACGGGCTATCTACCACACAACGCAATAAAGCAGCTAACCTAGGCATGTGTGAGGCAAGATATATTTCACTATGTTATCAGCTGGGTGAGTGATCCAACTGATAACGATAAGCTGTCAACCCAATCACTGGTGTTGTTCTGTTGTATTGTACACTCCCTCTCGCCCTAACCTCTCTATTCCATAACCTCTCCTCCCTCTTCCTTGTTTACGCCCCCAGTGAGTGAGTTGGTGAGTGAGTGAGTGAGTTGGTGAGTGAGTGAGTGAGTTAGTAGTGTTCTGTGAGTGTTCTGAGTGCCAGTAGGTGTTACCTTCGATAGCCTACCTGACCCACAATCTTAACTCCCTGCCTCAAAGAAAAAAATTGATTCATACTGTGACCCACTCATCTACTTTACTATTTCAATTCCCTACTTTAATAAAATATATTCATCCTTTCTAACCCATCCATCTAATAATAAGTCCTTCCTTACACGACTCAACAACAAAATTTCAAAAGAAAAACAAAAGACTGATCCTGTAACCTACCCATCTAATAAGTCTTTCCTTACACGACCAGCCAACAAAATTTCCTGCCTCAAAGAAATATATCGACCTTCTAACCCATCTAAGAAGTCCTTACTGGTACTTTAATTGTTGCTACCAATATAGAAACACTCCAAAGACTCCCATCTGTGATATAGTGATATACTCCCATGCAACTCTAAATTTGTAAAAACATTTCTCGTAGTTACACGTGACTTAGAAATTTTCCCAAACGTGACTTAGAAACCCTGCCAACCCTGACCAATTCCCAGAAGGCCTTCCCAATCGTGACTGGGAAACAATTAATCATCTTTGGGTCGACTCATCATCACCACCTCCCCTTCAGTACAAGAACCAATCGTCACCATCAACAACATGTCTCTTGCCACTACCACCTCCTCCACCTCCTCCTCACTGCCCTTGAGGTTCCTTCTGCTGCTACTTCTGCTGCTGCTTGCCGTGCCTCGCCTGGGCCGCTGTGAGGAGGATGGAGGGCAAGTCAGCGAGCAGGAGGACCAGACGCAGAAGCAGCAGGAGGAGGAGGAGGGGAAACAGCATGTGGTGGTCTCCTACAGCGACAACGTACAACAGAAGTATGTTGTGGTGTGGGCAGACGCACCACCAAAGGCCACAAGAGGTATATAGTATAGCCTAGTGTATATTAAGAACATCATTATTCAGAACATCACGGGTGTTTGTTTTGATGTGTTATTAATGTGTGTTTGTTTTGGTGTGTTATTGTGAAAGTATGAATGTTTTGGTGTGTTGTGTTGTTAATGTGTGATTGTATTGGTTTGTATGTATGTGTGTGTGTTGTTTTGTTGCGAATGTGTGTTGTATTGCTTTATGTTGTTGCGAATGTGTGTGTGTGTGTGTGTGTTATGCGTGTGTAGTGTTGTACAGAGTGTGTTGTGAGTGTAGTCAAACCATGGATAAATCTACTTTGGTATAATTATGAGAGGTTACTGATATCCTCCAAACAAGTATACATGCAAAGAAACAAACTAGATCATTAATAAAAAAAAAAAAAAAATATATATATATACAAAACTCAAATTAATCCATCAACTCTGTAAAGTTCTTAGTTTGATATACGTGAAGATAGATTTTCCAATATTGACAAAAACAACAAGTACACAGGCAGTACACACACACACACACACACACAGACTAGAGGAAAGAAGACAAACAGTATAGTTATTCTGTGACCTTTTTGTGTGTTTTGTTATTTTGTCTGCATGATGGTACAGAGAAGCTTATTTATGATGTTAGTTGTTTCTTATGTTGTTTGTGGTTAGTTGTTTCTTAGGCTATGTGTTATTGTAACTATATAAGGGGATAGATAGTATAGTAGATAGTTGGTGGTGGTGGTGGTGGTAAATCTGAAACAACTGCCAGATTCCTATACAAATTATTCCAAACAACAACAAAAACAACAGGCCACCATTATTTTTCCAAACAAAAACATCATCATCATCAAAAGACCACCATTATTTTTCTTCATCTCGCCATTGTACTGTACAGTCGGCGGCAATAGTCCTATCACCTCACTCAGTGTTTCTTGAAGACTAACATGAGAGATAATTATAGAACAAAACACATTCACCAAAACAGAATTACAATATCCAGGGTGCAAAATCATACTCATCTGTTTTTTTTTTTTTTTTTTTTTTTTTTTTTAATTTAAGACCCAATAAAGCTTATATTTCCATACCGGTATTTTACTTGATGACTTAGCATATGTGGCGACAGGACTTTTGTCACCGACTGTACTGTACCGTACTACCCCTTTAATATGGCACGTTTAAGGACCCTATACAGTGATCGTGTATGAAAATTGGAGGCTTCTGATTCCCCCTGACTATACCATGAAACAAACACGCTCCTTCCCTATAGGTGGTGTGTGTGTGTGTTTCGTGGCAATATTTGAAGGACTCGTTTACCTCCAATTATTATATCTGACTACATCACCACAGGGTCCCTTAATGAGCCACGTGATCTACAAACAATACACCTACAATTAACAATGATAACAAACCACAGTGATAATGATGTTGATAAGAAAGTGCTGTGTTCATTCTTAAGAGGTTATATAGCACATTATTTTTTTTTTCGGGTGGTAAATCTGGAGTAACTGATTCCTCCAAACTATTCCAGGCAACAGGATACCATTATGTTTGTTTCAACTGGGTGTGTTTCCTGGCATACTTTGGAGGAATCAATACACTCCAATGTACCCAAAGTATGCAATCTATCCCCTTAACGACGTACATGCATACTTATACACTTAATTGTCCTTGACACACATAGCTCAGATTAATTATATACAGTATACAGAATTGAGTTATTCCATCGCCTCCCAGGCACTGAGTTGAATAAATGAGAGAGAGAGAAAGTGTGTGTGTGTGTGTGTTATAGTGGAGGGATTGAATAGCTGAGCTGAAAGAGAAGAGAGAGAGAGAGAGAGAGAGAGAGAGAGAGAGAGAGAGAGAGAGAGAGAGAGAGAGAGAGAGAGAGAGAGAGAGAGAGAGAGAGAGAGAGAGAGAGTTGAATATATTACCCTCTTCAAACCAAACAGATTCCCTTATTAATTATATTGAAGTGATTTTGTTTCCTGACATAGTTTGGAGGAATCAGTAGCCCTCCAATTTTACCAAAGAGATATACTATGAGTCACCCCATTAAATTGGTTAGTGTTATCAATATTATCTAAGATATAAGACACATGAAGAAAATAATATTACTTTCACCTTTCCTTCTATACAATTAACCTCTTTTGGGTCAACTGGATGACTGCTGATTCCTCCAATCTAAATAATAATAATAATAATAATAATAATAATAATAATAATAATAATAAAAGAAAAGAAAAAAATTGTCGTCAAGAGGTAGTAGAAAACGCAGTGTTGGTAATTCTGGAGCAACTGCCTGCTGATTTCTCCAGATTATTCTAGGTAACAGTTCATCATAATTTTGGTTAATTCGGTCCTGCATGTTTCCTGTCATACTTTGGAGGAATCGAGGCACTCTAATATACCAAAAGTGTACTATCCCCTTAATTAAGAGTCATGTGTGTGTGTGTGTGTGTGTTTGTGTGTGTGTGTGCAAGGCCACCAACTCACTGCCTACAGATGACCCCCGTAAGGGGGTGCGGGAGTAGGGGACAGGCTTGGGGGGGGGGGGTTGGGGGTGCGGGAATAGGGGGACAGGCTTGGGGAGAGTAGAAAACCTGTCCTCTATTCCCGCACCACCCTAACCCCCCCAAGCCTGTCTCCCTACTCCCGCACCCCCAACCCCCCCCAAGCCTGTCCCCTACTCCCGCACCCCCTTAAACCCCCCAAGACTGTCCCCCTACTCCCGTACCCCCCAAAACCCCCCTAAGCCTGTCCCCCTACTCCTGCACCCCCCAAATACCCCTCCAAGTATGTCCCCTACTCCCGCACCCCTCAAATACCCATCCAAGTATGTCCCCTACTCCCGCACCCCCCTAAACCCCCCCCCCCTAAGCCTGTCCCCTACTCCCGCACCCCCTTAAGGAAATGAGTTATACTGTTGGTACAATGGAGTGCCTTGATTCCTCCAAAGTATGCCAGGAAACGAGACCTGCAGATGAACAATAATAATGGTGGTACGTTGCTTGGAATAGAATGGAGGAATCAGTTGCACCTTATTTACCAACACTGTCCTTCCCCCGTAACAAACCACAACACAATACTTCATTCCGACCCGAGAAGTTGCCTAATAAAGAAGTGACACAGTGTTTAAGGGGAGGGTATAGTTTAGTCATTTTTGGAGATAATGTTTCCTCCAAGCTATTCCCAGCAACAGGCCACCATTATTTTTGTTTATATGGTGCTGTTTCCTGGCATACTTTGGAGGAATCAAGGTGCTCCAATGTACCAAAAGTATACTCTCCCCTTAAACCGACCATCATCATCCACCTCTGGGGTAGTAAGAGTTAGGCTATATAGTGACAAGGAAATTTAGTGCACCATTTTGAACATGATTTGGGACAAGTAAAAACATTATAAGTGAACTTCTTGTTTATAATATTATACGGTATATATAAACGCACAATGACACCTATAATACTCCCCGCTCAATAAAATAACTAAACACTCACATACACATATACACACACACAGAGTAACGTAATATGTCCACCACTCCTTCCCTTCAGAATCGTCCTCGAGGGAGAATTCTAACTTCGACATAACCTCCGTCAACTGTACCAGTGATGATAACTGCACCGCTGAGCTACTTGGTCTGGATTTGGCTCTCAGTTACCCCTCAGACCTTCCCTCGTCACCTTACTGCGAGTGTGAGTAATAAGCCTATTTACCTTCTGCATCTGTGTGTGTGTGTGTGTGTGTGTGATCAGCCTACTCTGTTGTTTGTGTGTGTGTGTGTGTGTGATCAGCCTACTCTGTTGTGTGTGTGTGTGTGATCAGCCTACTCTGTTGTGTGTGTGTGTGTGTGTGTGTGTGTTATCAGCCTACTCTGTTGTGTGTGTGTGTGTGTGTGTTATCAGCCTACTCTGTTGTGTGTGTGTGTGTGTGTGTGTGTGTGTGTGTGTGTGTGATCAGCCTACTCTGTTGTGTGTGTGTGTTTGTGTGTGTGTAAATATTCTACATTACCCTCTGTCTAACCTAGTATGTGTGTGTTCTACAATACCATCAGCTTTACCGAATGTGTGTGTGTGTGTGTGTGTACAGTCACGCCCAATAGTCAGCCCTGCATCACCTTTGAATGAAACAGCAACCCCGAAAAAAATAATGCGAAACTATAGCTTTTGTTCTCCGCAATATATTATTTTATAATATTCACTCACATTGCTGTTATACCCTGTAGTTCTGCCAGGGTAAGTTTAATAACCTCTACTTTTTTTTTTTTTTTGTCCCCTGACAACAAACAAACGATCGCTATCTGTAGATGACAACAAATAAAGAAAGACGTGTGGGCCAATCAATTAATTACATAACTAACAATAAATCTTCTTTCCCCTAACAACAAATAACCAGATAAACAAGAAATATACAGGTAGTATCTAATCCTAATGGCACTAAAAACGACCAATCTCTCCCCTGACAACAAACACATAACAGATGATAACAATAAATCTTCCTTCTTTCCCCTAACACCATACAACAACATAAACAAGAAATAGAAGGCTGTATGCAAGACTCTTTGTGGTGCATACGATGGCGTGGTACCGGTACAGAGTCATCGTACCGGTACCATGCCATCGTCAACACCACGGATGTTCTTGCATACGACCCATTGTATCTAATGACACCAAAAAACGATCAATTTTTCCCCAAACAACAAACACACAAAAGTTGATAACAATAATTCTTCTTTCCCCTAACAAACAACAACCAGATAAACAAGAAATATAGCTTTTTTTTTTTTTTTTTTTTTTTTTTTACCTCAACCCATGACTCTTGCGAGGCCTCGAGATTATTAGTTGTCGTACTAGATGAGACAGTGGAGGTTCGTATGAGGTGATGTTGGTGTACCGTAGCTTCTTTTCTGTCCCACTAGATGACGATACCTTATTAATTAATACACGTCACTATCTAATCCTAATGGCACTATAAAAAGGATCACTCTTTTCTGTCCCACTAGATGACGTCACCATATTAATACACGTCACTATCTAATCCTAATGGCACTAAAAATACGATCACTCTTTCAGTCCTTCCCCAAACTACAAACACGTACACAACAGATGTCAACAAAGAGGATCAACATGTGGGCCAGTGCACGTGTGGTCCAGGCAGGTGTGTTTCCCATAGCCACAGTTATATTGAAAATGGAGCAAAATTCTACTACTGCGGCCCTTGTGGTAAGCTTAATATTATACTTGAGTCACATTTAAGGGGAGATTCTTTTGTTGGTGAAATGGAAGATCTGTGATTCCTCTAAACTATGCCAAGAAATAGATCTCCTCTTATATAGTACCATTGAGGGCGTCTCTGTTTTCTGGCATAGTTAGGATGATGAATCAGTAGCCTTCCAATTCACTCACAAGAGACTCTCCCCTTAACTACCTGAAGCATAGATAATGGTAAAACTGTACTATCCCTTAATACACCCTCCTAGGTAACCAGCCAGTATCGAGTTATTTGTGTGTGTGTTTTCATTTTTGAGTGATTTTCAGTTATTGTGTATCTGAAAATGTACCGATTCCCTTCTAGGCCTAACCTTATATAAATATCTTAGATAGCCTATACAGACCTATAGTTATCAATGGCCTAAGTTATTTTAGTGAGGTTACTGGATTAGACATAACTATTATTTGGTTACCGGATTAGGCATAACTATTATCTGGTTACCGGATTAGGCTAGGCATAACTATTAATGATCTTGTTACTGGATTGGGCGTAACTATTATCTTGTTACTGGATTGGGCATAACTATATCCGTATTAGGAAAATCTGTATAGGGTTGAACGCCAGAAACACATAATTGATAATAATGTAATAAAAAGATAAATACGACACAATAAAGATGCACTTACCTTATTCTCGATTTTAATAATAAAGTAATAAATATAGATAAACACGACACAATAAAGATTCACTTACCTTATCACAAGGATGATAGACTATAATACTATAGTTCTTGCCTTATTCTTGTCTGTTTTGCACCAGCTGTTGTCGAGAATTAAACAAAAAATATTTATCATCACTTTGCATATTTGACGATATTATTTTCAGGGATATTAATTTTATCAGACGCTCACAGCATATTATGATTACTGATGACATTTAATTAAACTGTGCCTATTATGTGTTTTAAAGCAATACAGTGAGTTGACATTATGGTAATTTCTAGTAAATAAAATAATTAATCTTCTCCCTCATGTTCTTATTGCTTCTTATTTATTAATCGTTAGTCTTTTCCACCACTAACACTCTGTAATAACTGTCACTTCTATCCACTAATATGGGTACCTCCCTGGAAAGTCTTAACAAATATATCTTGCAATATTAAATAACACTTCTACTCACTGTGTTTGCCAATTTTTTTTTTTCAATATTTCCGCTTTTCATTGTTTCAAGCAGTGTTGCCAGGTCTGCTTGACGAAATTTCCCCAACTTCAACATCAGAATTTCCCTCTTTACCCCAACTTCAACATCAGTTTCCCATTTTACCCCAACTTCAACATCAGAATTTCCCATTTTACCCCAACTTCAACATCAGAATTTCCCTCTTTACCCCAACTTCAACATCAGAATTTCCCGTTTTACCTCAAATTTTCCACCTATATTATTACAATTACCAAAATTAATTAAAGAAATATACTGTAATGATTGTTATTTTTTTCACCAGATTGGGTTAGGTCACAATGTAATGCTACCATGACCTATTTCCCACCTATATGACGTTCCAATTAAGATTTATACTATAATGATTGTTATTTTTTTCACCAGGTTGGGTTGGGTTAGAATGTAATGCTAACATGACTACTGTAATATACTGTAATGATTGTTATTTTTTTCACCAGGTTGGGTTGGGTCACAATGTAATGCTAACCAAACCTGTACTCATCGCTTGGCTGAATGTGATTCTGGCTACTGTGAATGTATTAAAGATGGTACATTCTACGACCTGTCCTATTGGTGAGGGAATGATCCTATGTGTTTAATATATTGGATACATGATCAAATTTAATTCACTTCCACATAACAAAAGGATTTAAAGTTGTTCCTATTTTTTTTATTGTAATTCAAAAAGCATCCTAATTGACTTAACATAACCAGACTCTTAACTAACTTGACCTATTTTAACATAATCTAACATACTTTATTTAACCTGACCTATTTAACTAATTTTTTAACCTGACAGGTTGGATTAGTTCATGATAGCTTATGTTAAAGTGACCTATATTGATATAGATCTAACTATTCCATACCCACCCCTAAAAGAAATCTTACATACAAATCAGAAAAAGTATAATGTAAAATTGATAACCAAGCAACATTCAACTTACACTTCATATTAAATTGAAGACAAAAGATTTCTTTATACTATGCAATGAAACAGACTCTTTATGAAAGTTTGGAGAAATACTGTACTGTACTTTGCCTTCAAACTGCCAACTATACTACATTACATACAGTACATGCTTAATTCTTGCTTATTCTGCCTCCTGTCCCCTACAGTTACATCCCATACTATGGCAAGAGGTTGGCGTTAGAGATGCTTATATCTGCAGGCATCATTGTCCTCTGTTGTGCCATCCTTGCTTATGGATACACCAGACTCGGCAGGCAAGAACCACTGCTATAAGTTGTTGGGGTTGTAGGCAAGAATATCTGTGGTGTTGACAATGGTGTGGTACTGGTATGATGGCTGTGTAGTGTGCCTATGGAGTCATTGTAACGTTACCACACCATCATCTACACCACGAATGTTTTTGCCTACGGCCCTTAGTATGATAAACTAAAAAAATCTATGTGGGCAGATCTTGTCAAATCCATTAGAAAGTGACCAGATCCTATAACAATCTTTATTCTAGCCCTGTTGGGGATGGCTAGTATTCAGAGAGAATAAAGTCAGCCCCCTTGGGCAAAGATATGTACAGTATATTGATGCACTTTATCTTGGTTCCCACACAGACGTCGTTCACGTAGCAGTAGTTACCTGGAGAGATGGACCCGAGGCAGTGTAACACGACAGGTGAGACACACGGGTTATCATATCAAGTCTCTTTAATTGTGGTACAGCATGGCCAGTGAGAAGAATTTTATGAACAGAGAGCTTGTAATAAAACAAAAAGTAATTTCAGATGATAAAATACATTGCAATATACCTGTATACTGTCTATATGCCATACCCATTCCCTCCCATCCGAAACTTACAGTATTCACACCTTTCCCTTCCCTTCAACCACCCCCCAGGACCCAGAGAATGACACCCCCCCAACCTATGATGACGTGGTGGAGGTGGAGGACAAGCTGCCTTCATATCAAGACGCCCTGGAAATGGTTGCCAAGGTCAGTGGTTCCTAGCGCAGCCTATCGTAACCTGGTGTGTTCACTGAGCACAGTGTCTATGGTTGCTCTCTCTTATAAAAGAAGAAATGGTGGGACTGTGGAAGAGAGGACAAGATTGACTTAGGGTCCAAAGGGGGTCCAAACACATAAAAGTCTAAATTATTAAGGGAAAGAGTCACTCTCACAGCCGCTTCACCTCTTGCAGGAAGGGGAGACGAACGGAGGAGTTGCCAACCCATCCTTCCAGCCAGACTCCCTGCCCCCTCCCACCTTCCAGGAAACTCAACCCAAGACCACCCCTACAGCTGACTACACCCTTCCCTCCACACTGACAACAACAGTCACATCACAAGATACCCTGACTACCACAGACAACCTCACCAAGTTGGAGGCTACAGGTATGACTTCTCTTCCTGAAAGTGAAGCAATGGATCAGCAACACCAAAATGATTACCAGCAGAAACATCAAGAGAAAGATCAGCAACACCAAGAGAAAGATCAGCAACACCAAGAGAAAGATCAGCAACACCAAGAGAAAGATCAGCAACACCAAGAGAAAGATCAGCAACACCAAGAGAGAGATCAGCAACACCAAGAGAGAGATCAGCAACATGAGGAACAACAGCCCCAGCCAGTAATACTTGAAACAGTTCAACCAATCCATCACCCACTACAAATTAGCCTGACTGACCTCCAGCCCAGATCCACCACCACCATCTGAACTCACAATCTCCATATCATATGCCTCCTCCAATACAGATCTCCTCTAGCATACCCGTTTACACCTACAATAGAGACTACGTTGGTCCCCAGACCTGATAGACAGACAGACAGACAGACAGACAGACAGACAGACAGACAGACTTCCCCTTTTTGGTGTCCAGCATACCCAAAGACCAACTTGGTGTGTAGAGTAAAGTAAACATCATCACACCAGCAGCACATTTCCCTTCATCTTGTGGTTAGATTATAGCTTCCTCTAGCTGCACATTTTCCCTCATCATGTGGTCAAGGTAAAGTTTCCTATATTCTCCAGCTTGTTGTTCGAGGATTGAAAGACTCTGGACTGATCAAAGTTTTTCCTATCGATGGAGGTTGGAGGGAGGAGGATGAACTAACCATACCAGATTATTGGTCCAAATAGGGGAATAATTTGATTTAGGGACTACTGATTCATCCAAACTGTGCCAGATAACACACTATCTCAATATAAGAGTAGGGTACCTGTTTTATTGCAGTGTTTAGAGGGCCAAATAGTAACCAAAACACCCACAACAAACAACCCCTTTGACTTGACTTCATACTGTACCCTGTGAAGTGACTATAATAGTTAGCTCTGTTGACAAAGTATTCAAACCTTCTTTATACCTGCCTAACGTCCCATTGTAGTCCTAAAGTGATGTACTGTATAGTATTTTGTAAATCATCAAAAATGATAATGTGATATTTAAAATAGATGTAATGATTCTTGATTCAAATTATATGGCTATATTATATTACAAGTTATGTCCTTATCCCTTTTCTATACAGTACAGGTTAATTCAAAATTATGCCATCACCTTGTTAAAAGACCAAAAGAAGTTATGTATCCTTGCCATGTATCCAAACAGCTCTCATTCAGTGTGTTGAGTTATATCAAAATGTCATGAGGCTCAATACATACAATATATACAATATCATTATATAAAATGAAGGAAAGTGATCCTCTCAGCTAAAATATGACATTTACTGGCTTAATGGTGATAAAAGGAATTGGGATTAAAATAATACAACACTTACTATAGGAAATCCTTGCTTGAATAATGATAACAGTTTCACAAGAAAACTTAGGTGTTGGATAAAACTTAAATGGTGCCTTTTTCTGTTGCAAAATATATGTGCAGTTTATAAGTTTATCCAATACCAGAAATTTTCTTAGTTCACAATATTTTTAATTTAGGAAAAATCACAATCCTCAAGCTAAATGAAGTACAGTATAGTACTATTAAAAATATACAAGAACTTAAAATAAAATGTACAAAAGAGACATAAACAATAATTATGATACGGGTGGTGGTTGTTGTTTATAAGGATAAAGAATAGGACACATGATGGTACTTTACCTTAAATCCTCAGAATGTATGGTTGAATGATGCCTGCCAGTCTGGTACAGTATTAGTATACAGAAGTTACCTTGTGCTTCAGAAATACAAATGTCAACCATAACTTTACACATATGGACTGAACCTCTAGGGAATGTAACATTATAAATGAACAACATTGTGTTATTGTTTATATTAAACATTCTGTATGCCAGCCTGTATTGCCCAATTTTCAAATCACACACCTGGGACATTACATGTGCTTTCTACCATCATTCATACATGTAGTGTCTTGACAGATTCCTGTAATTCTAAAGTACAATGTTGTAAATCTAATATAATACTACCAGATCACCGCAGTATCATTGACAGCCACACACATATAGTAGAACATTTGTCCCCAAATCTGGAAGATGCACTTTGGATTTGTTAGACAGATTCACATGGTATTAATGAACCAATATTATAAACAGATAGCCTCAGTCACACCAATGACAGGTGTGTATAATGCATAACCCAAAACATGGCAGATGACAAACTATTACATCCTTAACTATATGTGTATGTACAGCAACGGATACTTTTTACAGACATTCCTCTGAAATGAAAGGCAACACACAAAACAAACTTAAATATTACCTCTTCAGAATAGAATGAGGAATTAAAAAATCTGTGGGGCATAAAACAGCAGGGAATTTCACCTCTGCAGAATATGATGAAGGCTTACACAAAGTGAGCCAAAAAGAGAGGTGAGAATTGTGGCTTTATGGGAGTAGGAGGAGGATATTTAAAAAGTGAAAACTGTAGTCAAATAAGAACACGAGTGATTCAACAAAACTGAGCTAAGTAAGAACTACTGTATGACAAGAAGCAGATTGTAAGGACTACCAGGAAACATACATATACACTCATCTTGACCTTGCAAACCACTAAAAAAGGATTTTGCAGCATCTGTATTAGAAAATATGCAAGGGTTTTATGTGAATTACTGCATCATACAAAGAGAACAATTATTATTCTACATGTATGACCTATAAACTGGCTGCTTCAATGTGTTCTTTGAGGACTGCTAGCATAATAATTTAAGTAGCTATATGAAAAAAATTTATAAGTATCTATATAACGCTGACCACATGGAAAAATATCTACTTCAAATTTAAATAGGAATATTCTTAGTCAAAAGCTTGTCACACAAAACATAGACACCAAGATGAAAATAGGGTCCGACAGATATCAACACCTTCAGCATATTATCAAATGTTCCTTATTCTAGTCTGACAAACAGTTGGATTTTACTCATTAATTTGAAGCCCTTTGTACCCGAGGAGTAACATCTTATATCATGTCATTAACTTCAATAAGGTTATTGAAATACAGTACTTGTGTTATTAAGTGTAATCTACAAAACATCCAGGAAAAACATGGGTAACTCTTATCAGGTGTTTTTAGCATATTCTAAGCTGGAAATACAGAATTCTACCAGAGGTACAATTTTGTCGACTTATTGTACAATAATTCAGGAGAACATGGGCACAGGAACACTACCTTCTCAATTTAATTTTTAGTAATCATAACCCACTAAACATTATGAAATAGACAAACCCTCAGAGAACATCTGGGTACATTTTAGGTGCAGTGGTATTCTTGCATCAATCTGGGCCAAGTTCAATCCTCACCATTGCCCAAAAACTGGGTTGGGAGGAGGAGCAATCTCCTATAATTCAAGTACAAGCTACATGACTTTACTCAGGTAGAACTGATTTTCATTATCTACTTAACATTTGAATAAGCTAAACAAACACCTTCTAAAGTTATTCACAATTTCCCTGGATCACCCTGTATGTGTTAACACTACAACTCCTTTCATAATGTTAGTGCAGTAAGGATCATAGTAATTTTATTGTGCCAGATTATACATTTTAAGTACAGTAAATGTATCTAAAATGCATCTTCACAATCCTGGCAAAGATTTCAATTATAAAAAAGTTCAAAATTTTAAAATGCTTTAATACAATATAATATTAAATTCCGGCAAGTAAAATCAAGAGTGTACACTTGAGCATTCTCACCGTTTGTTTGTAAACCCACTATGGTACAGTACTTTAAAATGATCCACATCAGGTTATGTGGTAATGGTAGTTCTTACACAGTTGAGATGATGTCTGGTAAAAAACAATAAGTCAACTTAAAATGGCTCCACTGAATAAACACCAATAGAAGATGCAGTTGGCACTTACCATCACCACATTTCCACTGGCAGATTATCAATAGGAGTCATAATTTATGCTCACCCAAAGCAGACATGAAGTATTATACAATACAGGGTAGTAATAAGTCACTGTTGTATATTGGCTTACATTAATGCTTACATATTGTGCTAACAAACACACATGGCAAGCCTTGAGTTCATTTAGCAGCTATGGATGCAACACTAAAGTCTTTGTACAGTCACAGTGTAAAGTTCTGCCACCTCTCTGGTAGGATGGTGAACTTTGAAAAAATATTGTTGTGAATGAGATGTGATTATTTCTTCTGATTGACTGTAAATCATGAAAAAAAACTGTAAGAAATAATAATGGCAAAACTATTCTCAGAGTTCACCATCACACCAAAGAGGCAACATAACTTTAGACTGTCACTGTACAGAGCATTACTTACAAAAAGAAGATATAATTTCTCCACTGATCCACTCTGGATGGGCAGAAACTATGATTTTGTGACTGTACAGTCCACACGCTCCCGCAGCCTATCACTGAATCTAAACTTACATTTGTAAAGTTTTTTTCACAATACAGAACTCTCCTTCAACTGTATCAGCATACATATATGTTGATGACAAAATTACCTGCCTTATCAAGTAACTAACAAGTACCATTGCTAAGATATTATCCTGCATGACATAATTCAATACAAGTTCTGTAATATGGTTGAAAAAATAATAATAATTATGTGATGGCATTTAATTACACTGAATTAAAATTAACTGTTGACGTACACATGATCAGGTGATTATGAATTGGGAAGATCATCTAAGGAATATATGAGCAAGGATAAAATGTGCTCACCACACAGATAACTTAGATACAATGGCACCAGTAAATCACAAATGAGTGACCATTTCCCTATCTTAATACATCATTACTGTACTATACTCCATCAGTACAGAGCTATGCACTTTTTTTCAATATAATAAAAACCTGCACTTAACAATCTTACCTGGTGAGTACATTTCCCATTGCAAGCAACTTCCATCCACAAAATACAAAAATATAAATCATTTTTTGGTACTAAACATATTCCTCCCTTTTTTTCACCTGACACTTCTGCAATTGTAACCTAAATATTATAAGTGGTAGGATTACATATACTTTATGATTAATTACTATACATGTTACTTCACAACATGATGTAGGTTCACTGTCATTCACACCTTACCACACTGCTCAAAAAAAAGTTATAAAAAACACAGAAGCAACAAAAAGTTTCTTGCTTATGGGTAACTCATATCCTATTACAAGCTAAGTAAATAGCTTCTACAACAGATACTTATACTGTAATTAGTTATTTTTTCACCTAGAAATTCAGAGAGTTCAAATGGTTAATGATTCACAAACCGTCCTCTGATCTATTTACATATACATAGCGCATCTCACATAATGCACAACATAAAATCCTTGATACTAAAAATGGTACATTCACAAGCTATAATATTTGCACATTCAGATGGAAGTTTAGCAAGTTATACTCTTTATACAAAACAGTTTCCAGTACAGTGTTGTATACCAGGTGTAGAAATCTGAGGCTGGGCTACCTTAGCTAGGTCATTTAAGGAAGGGCAGCCAACCCATTCCCAGTGGTGGCATGGCATGACTGAAGAACTGCCTAGCTATCTCAAGACAACCTCGAATCTGGGTAAGACTGCCGGGTGCATGACTCCAGCCAAGCAAAGGCTCTGCCTACTACACCACCACCCCACCTTTGTGTTTGTTAATAATTATATAAAAATATGGTGAGCCACTAGCCAAAAAGAACAGCTTGGTTTACCTCCATCTATTTGCACTGATGTACAAAAATTATAATCTGACTGTACAACATTATCCAAATATCAAAAGGGAGTACTGAACCTTCATTACATATAATTTTCCAGCCATGTTATTTCACTACTTCATTATAATCATCACTGTATAAATTTGCCTCTAAGACTTTATAACTGTAAGATTAATATCTTAATATCAAATCAAGTTCAGTTATATGCAACTGAAAAGCTTTTCCTCCAATCAGCTATCACTCATATTCATCAGTATATTCTCTATATCCCACACATATTATATTTACTTTCACTGCTTCAGTTATAACATAAAAATTTGTCAGTCAGTTCCTCTTCATACCCTATAAATAACCCAATCCATTTTAGTGTGTCAGCATAGGACTTGTAATTAATTTTCCATTAAACCCGTCACTACCCTGGCAGTGGAAAGGCTCCAGACAAACACAAGCTTTGGACAAATTATGCAATTAATGCTCAGTTGACAAAGAATATTAGTTTCCTTTTTGTGATAACTGTTAAATATAAGTGGCAGCACTCAATTGCAACAATAAGTGGATGAATTAATACACGCTTCTCCCTGAGATTCGCTCAGTGGACGAACAATTCAAAGCCATTTAGAATCATGACAATTTTTCAAAGTTAACCACTGTGTTTTCTGTTTAGACAGATATGTATTATAAATCTCACATTATTATACACTAGTACCAAGACAATGCCACATACACACCAGTTATCACATGAGGCAACTGTACAGCAAGATCTCTCTTAACAAAAATCCAGTAACCACTAATTTTCTTTAGGTAGTGTGATCTTTTATGGAATAAATTCTGAACACATTCACTGCAAATGTTACCAAACTTATTCATATTACTATAGGCCTGAAACAATTGATCTTTTGCAAACAAGTACATGTTCAAATTTCACTAAAATAAAATCTACAGTATTTACAGTATTGTGATTTGTATGCAGTGAATTATCCCACTCAGTCAGATGAAATACTTCAATTCTCTTAGGCAGGGAAATATGCAACAATTTTCCCTGCATTTGGAAACTTTTCTCACCCATGGGATGAAAGAATAAGTAAAAGATAATATTCAGAACTGGATAAAAGGACAAAAAAATTTCATACATTGAGCTGAACTTTCTCTAAATGTTAATACTCGTACAGTAGTACTAACTGTGCAGCAATGAAGCAAGCAAAGAGAGGACTTACTGTACTACAGTACTCAGTTTTCAAGAGTTCTTTTTATATTCACATCAATTTTGAAAACTATTTTAGTCGTGAAAATATGTACTTGCTACTTACCATTATACAAGATGTACTATTGTACCACAGAAATAAAAATTAGAATTATATATACATACAAGCAAGAAATTCTTAAGAATATTTAAATAGCCAACACTTGAGACACCACATTAGAAAGGGAAAGTATGCGAGAGCTGAATCACTCAATGAATAGTATGTATGAACTTAATAATGCAGGGATTACATCCTAGTACATGTACATAATAAACAATTTACCTGTACATTACAATATATGCATGGTACTATAATTATAATAAGTAATGTACTGTACAGTATATTTGGAATCTGAGGCCATACTACTTCTTTGATGTTTACAATCTAGCCAACTTGTATCTATAACTCTGATGCCGCATTCCCTCCAGGGAGTGACTACAACAGAAGGGACTTCATCTTTCCCTCTTCTGACACTACATCCTTGCTCAATCAAACTCTCCCCTTTCATTCACATGGTAGCTAAAGGGTGGAAAGTTTTAACCCACATAAAACCACATTACCATATTAGCTGTCCATATAACAAGCATTGTATTTGGAAACTTTCCCTGCCTTACAAGTTTCATCATTATTTCTGTTTAACATCATATAGCTACAAGAGTGAGTGAGCCAATTGTATCTTGTACATTTCTCTTTCCAGTGTGGGCTGCCTCACTATATCATGAGGTTTCTGTACAACACTTCCCAAAAGCAAATAGGTCTGCAAAATAATTAATACCGGTACTTAGAACAGAGCTGGATTCTGGACTACTGTATATTTATCATTTATAAGTTCTGTACATCACAACATGATCTGAATATACCTGTCACATAAAGCTTGTTCTAATGACTTTTATGAAGCTTGTCATACATTCAGAAAAACTTTCCTCAAGTGCTCAGTTTGTTGAAAAAATTCACCTTTCACTCACACCTTGACGCAGACAGACAGAAGAAACTCTTAAGATGTTACAAGAGTGTATCCGTTTTGATCGATTTTGATTTTATATCCACAAACAGTGGGTGCATCAAGTTTGAGGACTTGAAGCAGTATTATAACATGGATATGTACTGCACCTTATATTCACCATTAATATTCCAATGTTCTCTTCCATTACATTATAACATGGATATTTACTGCACTTTCCATTCACCATAAATAATTCAAAGCTCTCTTCAATCTTCTGTTTTGGTGACGAAGGGCTTTCCCATGGTTAGACAAGATGTTAAAAAGAATTGAGTTTATTCCCAGAGGTCATAGACCAATAGAGCCAACAACTTCTGGTCACAAAGGAGACATTGCTGGGAAATAGCAAAAGGTTCGTAAATAACAGAATCTATGGACACCAAAAAGACATGGCTTAACACAGCCAGTAGCCTTTAGCTTTATGACCAGAAACCCTTACATGACTTGCAACCCAAAAGTTCTACACTGCCTTCTTTTGAACATGATTATACCAGTACAGTATGTGAAATAATCACTCCAGAATATCTCAAACCAATGGATGGCCTTTACAGCAGGTTGAAATTTCATATAGGGTATTATTGTGCAAATATTATGACAGCTAACTAGAGTTTATGGAGAGACTATAGATAAAGAGTGGTCTGGGAATGGTGTTTTAAATTTTGTTCTTTCATTGTCCATTTATAATGGGAGTTCAGAAGTACGGTACTGTAAACTTTCAGAAAAGTGGGAGTGTAATAGTATTGAAGAGGACTGCACTCTAGAATAGAAGATCAAATTTTTAGCTAGTACACATAGTATATCAATATCTTGAACCAAAGTACAGCAAAGAAAAGTCTACACACAGACAAATAGAAAAAGAGCATATAACGAATCTCAAATTTAACACAACTAAATGTGTGAAGAGAATATTACCACTGAACCAACTTAGTGTCCGCTTCATTCAAAAAAATAAATGAATAAAAACAAAAACAAAAATAAAAATAAAAATAATAATATACTACATTGGTTAATATCCTGCTGACATCATGGAATACAGTACAGTACATTAATTGCTTAGATTTTGGTGTTCATAATTTGTTGACAGAGTACAGGTTGACCTTAGATTTTGATTATCTGGTATCTTTGTTCAAGAACTGTGCCAGAGTAAAGATTTTCCAAATGAGCCTTGGCTAACATCAGCTTCTATACCCGGCATTTATTACACCAAAATCATTTTAATGGCACATTTTCTGTATTACAGCACATGAAAGGATAAGCAATAGCATTTGTATCAATTTGAAAATAATGATTTATTGAGATTCATGCACTGACCCAAGCTGGAGAGAATAAGATGCATGACATTGTAGGCAGCCATCACTCACAGGCTCAAATCATGTCCAACATGTAGTGCACCTCCATTTGAATTTCTGCCATGTACTCAGACTTTGTTAAAATAAAAGTGGCAATGTTGTAAAAGTCACTTCCACACAGAGGTAAGTAAACAATGTATGCAAATAAAAGACTTCTGTTATGGCTGTCAGTCAATGTGAAGGAGGGGTAGAGCCTGGACAGTGGTAAGAAATTATGATACATATGTATATATGTATAATTTCATTAACACTTCAGGTTTCACATGATAGTATAGAACACATTTGTACACTGATTACTTTACAGTTGTCAACTTATAAAAACAGGCTTAAAAAAAAAAAAAAAAAAGAGACAACATTGCTTTCCATGTTTTTCAAACATAAATTAGGTTCTTAACATCACTGTTAGCATAAAACTGTATCAGCTTCTTCCTTTGCTTGTTTGTCATACACAACTGATTATACTGTACGATGCCAGATATCATACAAATGTTGAACAGAAATGGTACGTTCCAATTTCTGCAGCATTTATATATATTTTTCTAAAACCAAGATATTGCAATGTTTATGTTTCACCTCACTTTTAACACCCATATCTTGCTACGAAGCCATAGCTTAAAAAAATACGATATAGATAAAAAATACTCATAAAACAATAATCCAGACACAACAGCTGTAGAGCAAACAGGGGAATCAAAGTGGCAGGAGAGGGGTGCGTGAAGGGAGTAGACTAGTAATGTCGCAAAGTGAACTATTGTACTCTTATTCCCGCGAAAATCCTGATGGTTCAAGAGTTTTTCGTTTAACCGATATCAGATAATTGAAGGTCAACCTGTTTAGTATTTACTTAATTCTAAATGCTTGGTGTAACTAGTTCTGGTTTGCATTACATTTACCTAAAATGTTAGTTAAGTAAATGAGGATGCCAGTGAAATTTCAATCTATCCTTCTATCCACGAACAAACACCCTAATTTTTCCTGAGGGAGTAGCCATCTCCTTCTTGACTCTGTCCTGCACCATTAGATAATTCATTTTTCACTCTGTTCCACCCTCACACGTATGAATACCTTTCAACCCCAATCCTCCCCCCCCCCCATCTCATTTGTGACTTCCCTATCAGTCAGGAATATCACCTTTTTCATAACCCTCTCACCATCTCATGTTGACTCCACTCACTTTTGATTTGTGGCCTTGTTATTGGGTTTAAGCTTCACCTCCAAATGTCATTGCATGAATTACTAGACCATGCAACCATGCAGCAACATCTCTATCTTCACTGTTCACTGATCATTTCCTTCTCATCACTTTTAACTTGCCCACAACCCTCCTTCCTTGATGAAACCTCTTTTTCATTTCATTTTTTTACCTCGTCATTTTTCACTGTACTTTATACATTATTAGAAAGAATTTACATTTTCCATTTGATTACCATTCCACCTCACAACACAGTCCATGGGTGTTCCATTCCTTTTCACATCATTCAATACAAATGAATCATCTGCAAACAGTACTGACAATTTCCCTTATCTTCCTTCCCCCAACCATGTTATACCAACATCTACTAATATTTTATATATTTCTTTACAAACTCTATCTTCCTAGTACTATTTATGACTGTATTATAGTAACAGATGCAGACCTACAATAATTCAATTTTAATGGCATGGTGCAGTACTTCCCTTTGTTTAAATAATACCGTCAATTATCCTTTTGCAGTGGCAAGGACACATTACAAAGAAGGAAATATACAACATAAGTAAATGCAGTTCTGAATCTCAGACAAAGACCTGTCATATTGTTAAGCAGTAAATGTATGCCATCATATTTACAAGACAACAACAGTTGTTAATTTTTTGTTACCAATTCTGTGTTTAATGTAAACAATGGGGTTCACTCCAATGGCATACAATCTTGCATATGAAGTAAACCAAACTAAGATGACTATTGTTTACTACAGTATTCTATGCTATATATACAACCTGTTTTAGGGAAAAATGTTCCAAATCCACATTCCTAGACTTGTAATACCAGTAGAAAGAGATGATTTATTCTTAGACTGAATGCTTAAAAAATTAAATATATATCTATACTTCCTTTTTTAGCAGGGTATTATAAAGTCTTCCTTATCTACTATACAGTACTGCAATGCACACTAGCAACATACCACTCTGCAATACTAATTAGGCTAAACAATCCACACTAAAGGAACAAACTAGAAATAAAGAAAAAAATAATTTATGTTGAGTGCTTTGGGGTTAGGAGTATCTCTAAATTCTGTGCACAAAATGATTAAGCAAACTGGCTCTCTCAAGTTTATGGACAAATATAATTTTTAATGCTATCCCATTACTAAACTAAATCATAGTATTTTATATACTGTATGTACGTATGTTAAGTGCAAAGTGAGCGAATTTACATAATATAATAGACTGAGCACAAACATAAGTCAATCCCCATGATCTCAAAAAACTAAAATTACCATCTTTGTCAAATATGTGCATAACTAAGTAGGGAAAACATAATAATGCATCCTCATTCACAATTAAAGTATGTTAAGAGTTATTTAACAAGTACTGTAAGAATTTCCCTTTGACCATGGAGAATGTTAACAATAATTACCATTTGGCTTAATATCAATAATCAGTAATTGAACGGCATACTATTCTCACAACCACAAACTTCCCTACTGGTGACTCATACACTTTCTCTCATTCTCAAAGTTCAGTATTTTGACTGACACTGCTATAAAAATTGATTTACAGTAGAGTACTTACAAAAGGATTTTATGTTTTACCAGTAATAACATTGTGCTTGTCAAGGTAGTGCAAATCATGTTTTACATATTCACAATTTATAACCTTTTTATAGATGGATCAATCTGACCTTAATTACAAGTCATACAGTGCTGTTAATCTGATACAGATGAAAAACTCCTTCAGTTATCCATCACAGCATCAACATATGTGCATAAAAAATATAACCGGATATCATAGATTTCAAAAAAAATATTTTCACGGTTCAACCACATCCATATTCCAAGGCTTGTAACAAGTGATGCTTCAATTCCATTTTCAGTAGTGTATATGAATTTCCTGACTCCATACAATCACTTAAAAGATCCAATGCCACACATGGCTAAGTAGTACCGTACCATTCTCACACTCCAGCACATTTCAGGACTGAAGTGAACACAATTTTCCTTAGTCCATCACTACAGTAATGAAAAAAATTCAGCAATGACTTTAAAATGGTATGGTGAAAAAAGAAAAGAAAAAAAAAAAGAAAAAAAAAAAGAATAAAATACGCACACACACAATGGTTTCCTGTTGGTTAACTTTTCAAAGCTACTGTTGTTACTGAAAGGTATGAAATGGCACCAAGATGCAGCAACATAATATTAGCTACATGGCTCACTAGTTAACTTCACTCTCAGGGGTTGGGAAGGGAAGGGGAAACAACACCTTTAAGGAAAACCTCAGCATTGCCAACTGAGACACACAATACTACAGATACAGGGTTAGGGTGGGATCGTGTGTAATGTGTGTGTGTGTAGTACAAGTGGTGGTTCCTGACCCCTTCACTTCACCCATACTGACCCTAAACACTGTGACCGGACTAATCAACCGCATTGTTGATTTTTTTTTTTCAGCATGGAACAAGTTATATTATTCAGTCACTGAGTCTTGCACAGTCTGGTAGAACTTGACCAAAAAAAAAAACAATCAGGTATTACACCCCTAGAGAGACCATGGGAGAGAGAAGAATGGAAAATATAAATGAGAAGCGAAGGTGGGAGAGCAGCATCAGCCTAGGTGTGGTATGGAGCAACATATGTGGCTGGAAAAAGTCCCCTACGGTTACCCATCTCTCCTGTCCACCAGTGCTGATCCGATCGGTCCGTTACGGTTATGACGTCGCCGCGCTTAAATTCAAGTTCTCCGTGCTCTTGTGGAGTGAAGTCATACAGCGCTTGCACTAGGAACTGTTGAGAGACAAATGGGGTTATCAAAATCTCATCATCACTAATTCACATACAGTACAGTAGGCCCTCGATATAAGATGATTAAATTGAGCTTGTTACACAAGCTCAGTAAATCACTTAGTATATACTGTACAATAATGAATAATAGAATCCTGAGAAAACATTTGGTAGGCTTCAATAAGGGACTGATGTAAAATAAAATGGTGGATACAAGTATTTATTCCATGTATATAATGAGGGTCTACTGTACAATAATACAATTTAACCATCTTCCTGTGCAGGGTCGTACACAATGATCATGTGACTCTGATATTGGCATTCCACCTTTGACTTGAAGTCATGCTTTATCCTAGAGTGCTTAAGACTAAAATTAGTAATTACATTATATCTTGAAGCATTTTATCATGAGCCAACCAACATTTTTTTCATCAACTTTAGAGCCTTTTCTCAGCCTTGGTTTCATTTTTCCTTAGCCAGGGGCACATACATTAGAAACTAAGGATCAAGAGTGCATCGAGTTATTTTTTAACTACAAACAGTATTAAGTTCATAGTAATATAAAAGAAGGCTTTTGAGACTGTGAGAGCTTTCATACCTCTTCTGGAGTCATATCTTTGAGCTTGATGTCGTGTGAACGGGAGACTGAGGCAGATCGATGATATTCTACAAGTTCATTTAAGGAATTGAACTTAACAACCCATAAGAAAAACTTGCCCTGTGCATCTCTAAGAACTTTAAAGTGTTGCACTCCATCCCCACATCTGAAACAAATAACAAATGTTAGTACTGCAATGAACATTCATTTCCTATAAGCCTTAAAGATAAAAAATGATTGAAAATTGTCTCTAACATATTATGTTGACGCTAATGTCATGAGCTCTGATGCTCTGCCAACTTCGTAAAACACTGCCTTTTATCATGAATGGAGATTTGTTTCACTTTTCCACAAATTCACTCCTGCACTCCATGATACCCCCAAAAAATGTCAAATCACTTAACACTTTAAAAGTGTCAGCAGCAAATCATAAAATACACATACAGTATAGGCATATTGGTGTTATGGGTTGTAAAAAGTTTTACCCAGTCATAATTAACATCATGAAGGGCAGGTCAAGATACTATACATTATGAATACTCATTAAACAATCATACTTACTTAACTGACAATGAAAAATCTCCCGGAGAACTCTCGCTGACTCTTATAAGAAATGCTCCTTCGTGTTTATTTAGTAAAAGTTTCTCGGCATCTGCACGTGTTATCCTCCCGTAATACCATCTGTTTATGTAAGAAAAGAGCATTAATTCAATGACAAATTATCTACATGAATGTATATACAGTTATGAGTATAATTCTTAATACCTAAATAATTGTAGTAATTTGAGTGTTTTACTGTACATATCTTTTATCCCTTAAATAACATTTAGTATGTCAGAGGGAAGCTCCCTATGGTCCATGGATGACCAAAAATCCAATACCTGTACCAATTAAATAATAACACCTTATAAAATACAGTATACCAGAATTAATTGCTAGCTGCACCCTTTTCCCTTGCTTCTATCAAACATGTGCATGCTTCTCTGTCCCGCCTACCATACCCAACAACCAATCAGGATGCTTCAAACATTCACCTTACTTTATATGCCTCCAGGGTTATATAAAAACTTTAGATGGGAATGATACTGCACATCACGTCACTGTGAATCAATATCTCAATAAAATACTCACTCATGACTTTTCATTTCAATATAGTTGCTGGGGATGAGTCCATCTCTACCATCCAATTCTGCTCTAAACCAGTTCATATCATCTTCCATATTCAACACCTTATGTAGGGAAAAAAAAAAATATATATATATTAGCCTACTTACAAGATATACATTCTAAGTAACAGAGGTCACACTTGTACACAACTATTTTCATCATTATAAGAAAACAGCATCCATTTCAATATTAAAGGGCAACAAATAATTCCTTCCAATTGAACTTATTAAATGTTTTAAGGTTGTAATCAAATGGTGTATCCACATTCAGTAATGATAACAGTATTGCAAGCCAGGTACACTTACTGATAATGTGTACATTTTCCTATATACATTATGAAGCAAAATTTTCATCTGTATATCACACTGAGGTACCATTATCATATGATCTTACCATACTTATCAGCTTTACAAATCCACAGCTAAATCTCTCATGATAAGAATAACCCACTTTTTTATAGACAGAAAATATTTAATATGGATGTTTCGGAGGCAACTATAGTCAAACTCGCCTAAATTTACGGCTGTGGTGTGGCTTTCACCTCTTTACAGTGTTGCCGCCAAATTTTCAGTACCGTTCTCTCTCTCTCTCTCTCTCTCTCTCTCTCGTTTCTTTTATTTATAACTGTGCTTTCATTTGTTAATTTGAAGACAATTTCTTTAGCCTGGCTGTGTAGATGTGAGGAATGGGTTGAACTTTTTGCCATGGTGTCTGTGCAAAGGGCATAAAGAAAGTGAAAACTGAAAAGAGGTCACCGCCAGGAAGCTATCCTGTGTCAAGGCCACCAACTGGGTGTGGAAGTGTTGCCGCTCACGAGTGATTTTTTTTTTTCTTTTACTTTGGTATTGGCAAATGACTATTATTTTGTTCTACATATTAGCTTACAGATTATAAATGTGATTATTCCTCACCCTTGAAATTACGGTAAAAGCCAGTAAATGTGATCATTTTATTCTACAATTATAGCAACACCTGGGGGGTCTGGGTGTAGGTGTGGGTCTGGCTATGTCAGTATTGCCGCCACTCAAAAAAATTATATTGATTATTTCTTTTACTTTGGATAATGGCATATTTCTTCTTTTTCAAGTTTATTATGTTATATCTATAACTGTGATATTATTACCCACCCGAAAACTATTCTAAATTCCATTAAAAGTTACTACAATTTCTTTTAGCAAAACTGTACAATATTTATGCCATGTTTCTGTGTAACTGTATAAATGTTTTATGCATAATAAGATTACTGTTGATTAATCCATCTAAATACACAAGTGGTTGTTGTATATATCTGAATTTATTGTATTTGTGATGCCTTGTACATAAATAGCTTCCGTTTCACATCGCAAGTTGGGGAAACGTGGCAACACTGTACAAAATAGCGGGACACACCACAGCCGTAAATTTAGGCGAGCAAGACTATACCTCCCTCTTCAGCAGTACAGAGATTCAACTCTATACTGCTGAAGAGGGAGGTAGTTGCCTCCGAAACGTCCATATTAATTATTTTCTGTCTATAAAAAGTGGGTTTTTCTTAGCATGCTGCTCTTCACGTCATTGTGAATTACCACTCTAAATCTCTCATAATTGATCTTCTACAGTATGGTACAAATACACCAATGCTTTGACTTTTTAACATTACTACACGGGTATTGTAAATGATACACAAAATGATACTCATTCTTTTGTAACTGGTATTGCAGGAAACTATGTCAGAAATGGAAGCCAACAATTGGTAATCACTTATTGGTAATGGTACAACATAAGTTGACCCGGGATGAGACTCTCTATATTCTAAACTTTTCACAATGTTAAGGGGATAGTATACTTTTGAAAGATTGGAGTGCCTTGATTCCTCCAAAGTATGCCAGGAAACAGACCCAGATGAAGAGAAATAATGGTATTCTGTTGCCTGGAATAGTTTGGAGGAATAATTTGCTCCAGATTTACCACCCAAAACAATGTGGTATATACCCCCTTAAAACTAAATAAATGTAGGCCTAGTCCTATAGTCCAATTATCTCTGATCTAACCCACTGTATGAGTAACTATAGTACAGATTTTAATGCAGGTATCTATTCTCAATCATACCTTTAAAATTTGTCCTTTTCTAAAACTGAGTTCATCCTCAGCTGTTGCATTAAAATCATGCTTCGCTACAGCTTCCATGTTCAACAATCTGTAAATTAAAAAACAACAATCAAAAACAAATTTCATCACTTATCAAGGAAGATATAGGATCTGATAACAAGAAAGATAGCAGAATACTGTAATGGCATTGTCAGATAGGAGGAATTAATACTGGAGTAGAGATATACAGTACATGTATTACTGTACTGTATACTGTACATCACTACTACAATATGAACAGACTACCGTACCTACAGCTAATATACCCGTACTATACAAGTTATTGATATAGGCGACTGTACTAATACACTACAAATGGTATGTACAGTACTTAATGAGTAAGGTACCCTACCTTGCTAGTGACTAGAACACAAGGAATCCCTCCAAGAGCTTCACTCATTTACAGCCAATTTTACTTTTACTCTTGATGGCAGAAGTAATATAGGTTAAAATTTATTTCTCATCCTGATTAGTGGCATGTTAAAACCCAAGTAATCATACAATTTTGTGTAAATTTATATGAGCAAGGAATTAATCCTTAGGCCATCAAATGTGACACACTTCAACATGCCAGTTAAAAAAATCTTAACACATCACCGATTGGGAAGAAAATTTAACTTCAAACAACTCCTGTTACCTGAAGTCAGATATAAAATCCCCTGCAGATAAAGAGTAATTCAATCAAATATTCAGTACCTCAGTTTCTAGATACCATACTTCATAAACCAGGTTATGCGGTATTTTGAATCTGGTATGGTCTTATAAGCAGCTCCCTTATCTCACATTTACTGGCCTAGAGTTCGATTTATTTATTTGCATGAACTTGTGTGAATAATTTGGTATGGTATGTAATTACATCATAATAAATAAAAGATACAACAAAAGTTTTTCTATTTTGAACTTAAGTCCTTGGCCACCCTACGCACAAATCATATGTCATAGAACATTGAGTTCCTCAAACTTCGATGAACAGGAAAATTAAGGAAGGCTATAAACTCATTTGCATCTGATACATATGAGTTCAAAAAATGGTACAGTAATTACTGTCAAAGAGATCACTTGTTATATCCTATGTAAAAAATATAATATACTGCAAATAATTAAGGTCTAGAATTAACTAAACTTGACCTAACAAAAGTTAACATAATCAGGATCTGGGTAGACAAAGGGTAACTAAATCCGGTATTTCGGTATTTTTACTCGCTGAAATTGGAAAACCTGAGCCAAGGTCTGTCAAACTTGGCTCGGGTTTTTCAATTTTTGACATTTATGGCTGATTATTACTTCAAAATCAAAACCAAATGTGCTTATTTATGTGTCACATATACCAGCCCTATGTATATAACACAAATATACAACTATATGTTCTTCATTTTACCCAGCAAACTTAAATCAAAGTAGGTGCACACAACAGTAAGTTTTCTCTATAATAGAAGTTCAGTTTCTCTAACACACACCAAAAAAAAAAAAAAAATGTCACACCTTTAGAATGCCCTTATCTTGTTTACTATTGCAAGTTAGGTTAGGCTTAACAAAAGTCATACAAAAATATAGCACTGCACATCCTATAAAACTAATGATTACGTCAAGGTTATTAATTTTCCTAGTGTACTTGAAACAAAAATCGTTATTAGACATCCTTCTACACCACTAACATGGCACTACTACTATAACCACTACTACTATAACTACTATAGACCGATGCTAAAATAAAAAAAACGAACAAAACAAACCCCATCCCAAAGATACTCGTAATGATTGACCTTATAAGACACTTTACCATGACATTACCAACCTGTCATCTGTATTGTGTGTGTGTATGTGTGTATAGCTCAGTGGTCCTGTGAGACAACTGACTTCTCACTTACTACAAATTTCCTGCCCACGGATATTAAGAGCGATAAGAAGTCTTCAAGTTAGTAGTGAAGGATGCTCACTATTTTTACCCATTTTAAACCCCTACCATGTACTCCAAACTACACCATACTTGCCTTACTGGAACCACTCTTTGATGGGGTATCCGATTCACCACACCAATTCACTGTACAAACAATGTCTGTCCTAAAATAAAGACAAATGATCGGTCTCACTCCCTTCCATTACACTTGCTAGAAATACACCGTTGCCATATCTCATCTCAGACCAGAGAAGGAGGAGGCAGCGTGGGTGCTCTCATTTTAGTTTGTTATTTCTATATTTTCCTTTTTATTATCAACATAAATCTGATTAATATGTGGTTTAGAGATGTGCTGCTCCCCCTACCTCTATATTAAAGGGGAATAAAATTCTACAATGACAACGGCGCTCATCAGTATATAAACCTTATATTTACACCATATATCCATTGCTTCTAAAGTAATAAGTTATATTTGTATTGCCTTTTTTCACGCAAAATTTGACATATTATTGGAAAAGGGATGGTAATGAGTTTATTATAATCTAGCTTCATTTATAATGGAAATGTTATATACATAACCATCTACAAAAAATATTATTATATTCCTTATAATGCAAAGAAATAAGAAAATCTTTTTACACATATAATAATTAAACTTTGCTACAGATGAAATGGTTACACAAAATATAAACAACTACAACGATACCTTGTAACTACTTTGTCTAAATTGTCTACGGATGATCAACTTCAAGTGCGTTCTGCGGCTACAGCGGCAAATTTGAAAACTAATTGGAAAACATTTTAACAATTACACGATTCTAGGGCAATCCTTTTTGTAGCATACTTACCCACACTGATCTATAGGCTACTTATCAAAGTTAAAATAAAGAAGCCATTGCATATAAGTAGCAAATATTAATTTTCCTCTTGATAAGAGAGAAAATCCAAGCAAAGGATGTTGACGGATAACTCTGTATGCAAGACACCTCGAACCAAATCATAGATAAGTTTAATTTTGTATGCACGGCTAAAACTCTGTTAGCATTGTATTCAGGATGTGAGGAACATTTTTAGATTTTATAGTAGATATATATAACTGGAAAAGTAAAGCAATGCATTAAACCTAGCTATATGCAACCTATAGCACGTACTGTATTTACAATGGCTATGTACGTTGATCACGTAGCTTAATTAGATTACAGGATGTAGTGCCCAGCTCTACCCGGTTTGTTTATTTCAGTACAGTATAATGAGGATCCTTGAACTTTGGCCTATTAGGAATGATCGTCGAGGTCTGCGAGTAGGATATATTTGTTCCACACGGAGAAAAGATCGTAATGTCATGGGCACCTTTCATCTTGATAAGTTCTTTCATCCATGGCCAGCAAATAATTTAATCTCAACGTTCCTCAATATTTTCAAGCAATATCCTCCATTGGGGACCAGCACAGAGATGAAAAAAAAAAAAAAAAAAAAAAAAAGATCCGCTGAGTGGCTCGAGCTCGTCCAAAAGTGGGTATATGAGGTAATATATACTGCAGCTAGGCTATGCTCTTTTACCAAAACACTTTTTTATCTCATAACACAACCATTGAACGATGAAATCCATGGTTAATAGAAAGGCATAGTAACAAACAATGAGGTTCATAGTTTGTTAAGGATATCAAACCTGCAGCCGATTATCAATCTCTTCCTAATAACATCTAAGCTCGAACGTCTACAGGGAATGATTTGCGTCATATCATATGACTTATGACGCACGTTGGAGGATATCCGCTCTCTTCACTGTTATGTGACATTATAGTTTAAAGCTAGGACATTTTATTGTTTTACGTCTATACATAACATTTACAACGTAAATAATCTTATAAATTGAGAATCCAACAGAGAGAGATCGAGATGCCTCAAAAACATTTGATCAAACTTCACGTAACGATTGTGTAAAGGCTGCAAGCCTCAAAATATTTGTTCGTCTACTTTGTGCATGACAGAGACATATATCTGCATCTTGGGCGAGTCATCCCTATTAACCTTGACCCCGTCAACGCTAATAAAGAAACCTTCCACCTCCCATCCTTTGGGGCCTGGGACATCCACCAGCCCAGAGATCTTATGTCACAAATGGAGATGCGAAGTGTATGTTTACAATAAGAAGTTCGTCGGTCCTCCACCAAGATGGTGCTGGCGTAGTGTCGGCCATATTGAGACACCAGCTGTACTTGAGCGCTATTGCAGATATTAAAATTTCAGAATCATTGATTCCCTGTGCAACTTATGGATGCAAATATGGGGACTGATACTTTTATTTATTATATTTCATACAGTATGCAAATTTATTTCAACAACTTTATTGTACAAAAACAGAATATATTACACATAATTATTATCACCATCATAATTAATTTTCTATTTTACATCTGTGGCTCCCATTCCCAGGGTTAGATTTCTTATGCTTCTCCTCCCATCAAGGGCATAATAAAATATATACATTAATCCCATTTAGATTTCTTTTTAGTTAAATGTTGACTACCATCTTCTGCTATTGCAATATAAGTTTTAGATTCCTTAAGCTGAGACTTCATATATGCTAGATAAGCAGCACTGCAAACGATGGCCACTACACCAAAAGTCATTATCGTCAGATTCTGAAAACAAAGAATTACCTTTATTATCCTTTGCATTTAAATATGTATATGAAATTAAAGTTCTTCTTTAAATATATTGTATACAGTATAAGGATAAAATATAACATTTCACATAAAAGAACTGTAAAAGTTTATGGTTTCTGGACTATGGATGCGAAATACAACATACTATACAGTACTGATATACTGTAATATCATCAGGTATAACTTTGCATTCGTAAAATACACAACCATATTTAAATGAACTTCTGACAACATGCATTTAATGTTCAGTGTCTAATGTTCAATTCACAAAATATAAAAGAACTTACTGGTTTTACATATAATTCAAAGTTAACTGCTTTAAAAACTCCAGTTGTTGGTATAGACTTAATGCCTTCTCCCACACCTGGTTCTGAAGGGGTTTGTGCAGATTTTACTTGTGCTGGTATGCTGCTGTTCTTACTTCCCATTGTTGAATCTGTGAAAAATATTTTATCTTTATCACCTCTCATGAACTATTTATTAATAATAGTTGCAAACTAAGGTCAATTTGTAGCAGAGTACTTTATAGTAAATGAAGTACTAAAAAAAAAACCTGCAAAACTATATAACTATTGGGCTCTGTTTATGTGCATGGATTTCAGACGAGCCTTTAGGCTGCGTTTACACCAAGCGAGTTGCGTCGTGTCAAGTCAGTCTCAGTCAAGGCGCGTCATGACTCGCCTCCCCCAGTTACCATTAATTTATATGGATGAGTCAAGTCGATTCAAGTCATGCTGCATCGCGTCGTGTCAAGTCACTTATGGAGCTGGACCAATTTTCTGCTTCAGTCACAGCAAGTCCAAGGTGGACATCTAATGGAAGTGACAATTACTCAGAGTATTCTAACCTCTGAGAAGTAACCTAACTTAGAATTTATTGTTTCCTTGCTTATGCCCCTCTATGACTGTCCGTTTCTGTACATTAAATTCTTCTGCATTAAATGTTAATTAGTTAAATTCCTTGATTATAAGCTGTATCTTGATGTACCAGCAGAAATAAATGAACTGTGTTCATGTTTCTTTTATTTATTATTGTCGTACATATAGCCTAACCCTACTCGTAATTATTGCTGGAATTTTCAATAAGATACTTCTTACCTTCAAAAAATTGCCATTTTTTTCTTCAACCCCAACTGCACACCTGTAATTAGTGTTTATCTTCGGTAAATATTGAAAGAATTACCGTTATTGAGTATGGTTTTTCTACCTTTATTACCCACTAATTTAGACCATTCTAAGACTATTTTCTTCTATGGCATATTCAAATGGGGCATTTTGAAATTAGCCTGACCTAACCTGACCTTACCTAACCTAGACCGCATCAGATTACCGGGACCTATCCTGGGCAAACTACCGGGACCTAACTTGGTAAAGTACAGGAAATGACTGGGGCAAAATACTGGGACCTAGCCGGATCTGGCAACACTGCTACAAAACGGTAATTCTTTCAATAAATACCCTATCTTCCTTATAGGAAATCCAGTTAAGTCCACCAGCTTCTTGAAGTTGCACTTGTCATCCTTAATAAGTTGTAGAATTTTTCTGTATGAATGAAGTCTATGAATAAATGACTTAAGCTTCTAAAATCTGACCTGTTGTTCCGTTCATGCATCCAGATTCGAGTTGTCTTACGTCTGCAATGACAAAGCCGTAACATAACAGTTACTTCAGCTAGAGAAAATACATCCATTACCTTTGAAATCTGGCACTGAGTAATATGATTTGATTCGGGCTGATGCAGTCGGTGTGAATGGAGATTGTTGTTTTGACTTGCACCAAAAGACTGGGTATTATTACAGAATAACTGGGTTTTTGGCTAGGATTGTGCAGTGTTACCACATCTGGCTAGGTCCTGGGAATTTGCCCCAGTCACTTTATGATAGTTTACACCGGTTATATCCCGGTAGTTTGCCCAGGTTAGGTCCCGGTAGTCTGCTGTGGTCTATGTTAGGTCAGGTCAGGTTTGGTTAGACTAATTTCCAAATTATGTTTGTAAAACGGGGCATATCTCGAAAACGGGGCATCTCCTAGAGAAACACCATAGATGAAAGGTGTCTTAGAATGGTCCAAAATAGTGGGTAATGATACTAAAATATACAATATAGTGAACCCAGTTCTTCTGAAAATTTACCAGACTGAAACTGACTTGACGCAACGTGACTTGCTTGGGGTAAACGCAGCCTTATATTAGTGTACTACTAACTAATCCAGTGAACCTGTGAGGTGAGAATAATATCATTACAACAGCCTTATGACACTATCCCATTTTTGTATGCTTTCAACCTGGTTCGGGAGGATAAAATAGGCATATAAGTAATTTTATAATCAGAACGTTGTCAATGAACGAGAGCTTTACCGAGAATGTGTGACTGTTGTGCCATAATGAAACAGCAAAATAATAAAATAATATTACCATTATATCATACCAACAAGGATTTGGCTACAAAACAATGAATAAATTCCCTTACCTTACTATAGTTAGACCAAATAAGAAACCAACAACTTGAACATGGTCCTCTACAAAACACTCTCAATTTTTTTTTCTCGACCGTGAAATGTAAACAACATAAAGGATATTTCGGATTTTGGGTTCGGCAGCTTCGGTTCTACAATCGTTATCGTCATTTCATTTCTGTAGTAATGTAGTTTTCTGAGCAGTTTTTTCTCAATAGATGTAAAACCATCATATTAGAGAGTTCATTACATGTGATATAAATTTCTCACCTGCTATTGATTTTTTACTGTGCACAGACCAATCGATTTAATAAAGAACACCTTACCAACTACTATTACTTTGGGGGTGATAAGCGACGAAATAATACCGGTAGTGATCCTAAATCGCGAGTCAATCCGGGAACTATATTATAGTGTAAATATATAAAACTGTCTAAAAGACTGAAACTCATTACAGTGGAGAGGGATAGGCTACCAAACTCTTCTACCCAAGATAGGGCATATTCAAAAGGGGCATTTTGAAATTAGCCCGACCTTACCTAACCTAACCTGGACAAACTACTGGGAACTAACTGTGGTAAAATACCAGGACCTGAACGGGACAAAATATTGGGACCTAGCCGGATTTGTCAACACTGCTACAATAGATAAATACCTTTCATACTTATTACCTTATTGCCGGTTGGTGTAGTTCAGCGTTCGGACCTCACCAATCACCACTTTGACTTTAAGCTAGATGATTTGGATCATTGTTGCTGCTGCATAAAGCCAGCAGGTGGACACTAGGAAGGGTTAGTGGCCTTGGTGCCCTCCGGTAGTCTATCTCAATAAAATGCATACTGTATCTCACAGTTAGCTGTTATTGCTTATTTCACTGTACTGTAGTATCAAATTATAAGGGTATTATGAAACATGTCAGTAATAAATTATGTTTACTCTGATTGAAATGGGAGGTAAAAATATGATGTATAGTGACAATACCTTACATGAAAATGTCATGGCACAATTTTCACTACACAATGGTATTACAAATTATATCTAAATGATGTGCATGATGCTTAATGACAACTGTACAGGTATATGCAATAAAAATACAATGACTATATACAACATAAGAAAATGGCATGGCACACTTTCATGATACAGTACTCACAGTTTTGTTAATTACAATACAGTAGTAGTAACAAACTTAAAATGATATTCATTATGAGTTTTTACATTATTTTGTAATATACAAAACCATTAATAAAACTATGTACTGGTACCATTAACATCCCTATCTTTCACTAGCCTATATTGTACAAATTTTGGCTTTTTAAAATTTTTGCCATCATATGCTTCTGGTTATGAAATACAGAAGATATTTGATTACATACAATAGGTCCAGAAAGTATCGGTGCACAACATGATACTTTTGGAATCTAATGTACATCATGAATTTCATGGCTTGTAACATACGCAGCATTGCATATATATCTTAGATAATTGATGTTTGCAACATTTGTAGCATTACATGAATATCTTACATATATGAAGTTGATATGTAAAAACATACAGTACTTGCAAAAAACGTTTACTTGTACTGTACTGTGCATACTCTTTTTATAAATGGCTTTTAATCTTATGGAGGTACAATACAATATTATTAAAAATACTGTATAACCCTTTAATATCTTGCTCCTAACAAAGAATATACTGGTAACTTCCTGAAGCTATTAATGTGAAACTCTGTGCATCCTTGAATCTGAAGAAGTGAGGAGTCTAGGGTAAGCATATACTGTCAACTGTAAAATTCATAATATCATACATGAACCTTAAGTATCCCCTGTACTGTAGTACACCACATTAATAATTTACCTGTATCATTGTTCAAGTTAAAATTTAAAATACTACATATTAAAAAAATAGGATGTATTATATGATTTCATATAATAGTAATAATGCATTGATTGGATTAATATGAAACACTGAGACTATTCACAAATTTTGAGAGCATATTATGACCACCAAACTATTTGGGCTGCATATAATGAGGCAATGGATTTGATATAGCGTAATATGGAATTCCAGGATTGTCAAGCCTCCCATCAGGTTGTCGCATACCATGAGGCATGTCCAATCCTTGGTGGTGAATCTCTGTGCCAGTGCGATGATCTGGTGCAGAGAGATTTCTCAGGTCCGCTGGTAACCCAAGTGAATCATTTTTTATATTATTAGCTCCCTCATTCCTAAGGTCAGGATGAATGGGCCTGAAGTTGGTCATGTTTACTGTCCTTAAATCTATGAGTGAAGCACGAGTGCGATTTTGATACTCTGGTCTCACTAAATTCTGTCTCATTTGATCAGGCTGATGCACTGGCTGCTGCTGCTGCTGCTGTGGAAGCTGTTGCATGGTGTCTTGTCTGCTCATTTCCTGTCTTGGATAATCCTGGCTTGGGACATCAGGTCTTGACATACCCATAGGATGATTGTGTAAATTTGTTCTAATTTCTTGAGGTGGTGTAGCTTGGGTGTTGTGTGAATTTTGTGTTGATGCTGAGGTTTGTGTCACCTTTTTTATTTCCTTCTGAATTTTTTGTTGCTCCAGTTCAGCTTGTAGTTTTTGCAGATAATCAAGCTTTTGTTCTAAGACAACCTGATGTGCCTCTAGACAGTGAACTGAATTTGAGTCATGCAAAGGATCTGGCTTGAGTTCATTTCTTAAGTCAGGCCTGGTTTCCAAGATCATATCAAGATGAATTGATGATTCAACTTCTGAAAATTCATCAAATAATTGTCCACCTCGCTGCTGTAAATAGTCCCTGAGGATCTGGCAAGCACGTACTGCTTCAGAAACACTCGGTGGTGCAGGTATACTCGCTGGACTAGATTCAATATGTTGACTCATTTGATGTCCTTTGCTCCCTGAACTACTATATACATTTGAATAATTTGGATACTGAATATTTGGCATCATACTTATGTGACTGTCTAAAGCCTGATCTGACTGATTATCTTCTTGCTCTCCAGGATCTAATCCTTCATCACTAGCAACCAGAGCTTCAAAATCACTCTGGCTCATTCCTGGAGGAGCATGAACTTGATCACTTACATTCAGGGCATCAACATCTTTACTCAAGCCTGCTTTCACAACTCCTTTCACTATTGTTTCTGGACTGACATGTTTCCAAGCCTTATAAATCATAAATAAAGTGTCTAGAGGAGATACACATTGAGTTAATGAAGGCACTGGTTGATTTGAATGATTGATCATGTTGCTATGGTTTAATTGTTCTACTGCATGTGTCTTTGCCATGATAAATTTATGCTGCTGATACCTAAATATGGATTTAAAGGTATTCATAATTCCTAAACGTAATGGGTGCAAAACTGTTGATGTGTCTGGAGGAAAGAAGGTAACATTAATGTTAAATACATGGGGATTTTCTGGGTGATAGTGTGCCTTGTTCATGAGTAACACAATTTTCTTTCTCTTAGTCCTCAGTTCACGGTCCCATTCCATAAGCCAGAGATGGAAGATTTCACGTGTGATGGCAGCTTTTGGATGGTGATGGTAGAGAATGGGAAGAGTGAGAGGAACCAATGCCTCAGTCTTCCCTACTACTAATGCTGGCCGTCGTTCTGTCCCAGCCAAGTTGCATGTCAAAACAATTGACACCCTCTCACTCACTGCTGGCATACGGTGGGTCAAGTATTCAGGCAGTGCATTGCAAGTCAACACAGTCTCATCCACAACCCACACATTTTCAAGGGAGTATTCCTTTGTGGCTTTGGTGAACATGTACCTTCTCCAGTGATTTCCAACTTTCATCGCAGAAGGAGCTCCGTCTTTGTCTTTGAACCGCTTCAGAGTGACTCCGTTTCTATCCTTCCATCTTCCTAGCCACCCTGCAGAGGGCTTGAATTCCACCCCCATTTCATTACCAATTGACTTTGCTTTTTCCATCAGAATTGGCCCAGATATCGGCAAGTCTTCTTTCTTGGCTTCCTTGTACCAGTCAACAAGTTTCTGCTCAAGGGCACCAGCTTTTCCGAGGCGACAGCGCTTGCGGTCAGGAGTGGCGAACCGATTCCACTGTGCCATGATTGCGTCTTTATTCTTCATTATCCGTGACACCTGACTCTGACTGACATGGAACATTGAGGCAATCTTACCCTGAGGCACTTTAGGTTCTTGATCAAGCATTTCCAGTACCTGCAAAAAACCATCATATGTTATGGAAGTGCTAGTACAGTATACACATTTGCTAATAAATATATACTGTATTCCTAAAACAGTACAATACTACATTTTAAATCTTATATACATGAGCTTGCAGTTCTGATGCAATATATAAAGAGGCATAAAACAGAGGTACCAGTATCTCCTGTGTAATATTGTCACAGATATGCTAGAAAAGAAGTGTTTTTAAAATACCGGTTGTAAAAAAATATCAAAAACATATCCAAAATAAAAATAGGAATGAGATACATCTGATATATTTTACTGAAAGCATTGACTACCAAGCTATCTGAGAGAGACTGACTACATACAGTCATCATTAACACTGGAAAAAGAATGGCAGGTAAAATCATGATGTGGCAAAGACATAACTATATGTACAGTTGGACACATGAATGGGTGGTACAGCCCAGGTGAAAGATACTTGTCCCATTTGAGTAACCAGTGTCTATCATCAGGTACTTGCTTTTTATTACCATCCTCAATACTGACTTCTGCCCCTGATGTCTCCTATTTGGCACTAAGGAACTTTATATTGGGAGAAATTGACCATCTTTCACTTGGGCTGTACCACGAATTCCTGTGTCCAACTGTACTTGCAAGTAGATGATTAATAGTACATCCATAAGGTAACTGGAAAACTCACCTTCACTTTAGCTCCTAATGTTAAATCTTGCCGTCTTTTCCTCATGTAACTGAAGGAAGTTGCTACTTGAGTGTCTGTCCGGGTCGCATTTCTCTTGACTCTACACTTTTTTCTTACCTGTAAAGTCAGCACAAAAGTGGAGATTAAGGCAATAGTTTGTGTACCTTGCATGCCATGATACACGTCATTTAATAGGTTTATTGTATCTAGTTTAGAAAAACACAGTTCATGAACTGTGTACATTACATAATATTATTTCCTCCACACAATAATTATGCCAACTTATTGTTGTGTCAATAAACTTCCTGACAAGCTTGATGTAGGACTGTTTTAGGAAAATTCCTTGTAAGCTGATAAATACAACCTATCAAATAATCATACAACCAATAAATTTGTGGTTCTGGCTTCAGATAATGACTCCACAAGGAATCTTCCAGTCAATTTGGTAATTATGGGAGGGATTAGCCTACCAGGGAGAAATTTACCTTTGCCTTGGCATGCCTGGTTCTCTTTTTGGGCACATCCTCCTGCTGTAATGGCTCTTCCTCCGCCTCTTCTTCACTGACTTCAACCTTTAGATCACCCTTGCTTGTGTTCCGTTTATGTATCTCTTCCAGTTGGAGGTCTGCCTCACTCTCGGGGTTACCTGTGAGATTTTCCTCAGCTTCTGCCTTCAGTGATGCCTCAACAGTTCTGTGGTGTTTTGTGGCTTGTGGCAGCTGTACATCATGATGGGTTGTTGTGGTTTGTGATACATGACCTTCATGGTGAGTGGAGTGTTGTATTGTATGATTCATTTGGTTTTGGTGTACATTGGTTTGTGGTTGTACTTGATTCTCATGGTGTAATATTGATTGTCCTACTTGACTTTCATGGTGCATTCTGGTTTGTGATAAGTGATTTTCATGGTGTAAAGTGGATTGTTGTACATTTTGGTTCTCATGAAGTAATGTGGTTTGTGTGACTTGTGTATCATGATTAGTTGTGGTTTGTGCTATTGATACTTGAGTGGCTGGTAGGAGATCCATTGGCAAAGTGCCATACAGCTGACTATCCATTTTTCACAATTCAGATTTCCATTATCAACTGAAAGAAAAATTTAGACACTTAATTCATAGCACATGTATTCTGTATGCAATAACCTAAGCATATAACAAACATACATAAAGATGGATGATGAAATACCGGTATATATGCTAATATCAAACTTTAATAATTTACCAGAACTTAGTTACTCCTAGTTATATTCACATGCTTCAGACAGGTTACAAAGGGATGCCCTCATTAAGTCTTATAAAGGTGCCCCAGATAAATACTGGTTATTTGGAATGATGTCCTGGTTAGGTCCCTGTAGGATGCCCTGACTAAATTCCTGAAGAATGTCTATTTGGTCTGCAAACATACCCTAGTTACTAGTTAGGCTCCCAACATATGCCACAGTTAGGTCTACAAGGCATTCCAATGTACCAAAAGTATACTATCTCCTTAAATTATTATAGGTTGTGGAAGGATTTGTGAAAGAAGAAATACTCTGGCTATGCAACATCACTGTACTTGAAGGTATAGCAACAATACTACTATACCCTCTTTTCTTTGACATGATAATAATAGAAGATGCATACAAGAAATAATGGTATAATAGCAATAGTTCTACATTTGGGCATTTGTGCTTCGGAAGGTGTGCGACGTGACGGGGCTACCTCCAGCGTGGAGATGAAGGCCTGGTATATGTATGTAGCAATATAATTGGTTTAATGTTTACTGTCATACTATACACAATGTAGTTCCCCAGTTTCCTCCTTCATCTACCTGACATTATAATAGAAGATACATACAAAAAATAATACAACAGGTTATTAACACTACCTGTTACAATATACTGTACAATGCTAACTTAAGGGGAGATTTACTAATTGGTGAATTGGAAGGTCTCTGATTCCTCCAAACTATGCCACAAAACAGATCACCCAGATCCTTCATTAGTACCACAGACACACTCAGAGGTAGTCTGTTTTCTGGCATAGTTAGTTAGGAGGAATCAGAAACCCTCCAATTTATCTAAAACTACCTCTTTATTTATATCGCATTATATTATACAAGACCCAGATACAATATATAACGCTATACTACCCCTTCCTTTATTTGACATTATGATAGGAGATGTATACAATAAATAATATTACAATATCAAAACGTGACAGCACCTCCCCCTTCCCTCCCCAGTCCTTCCTCTATCAAGCTCGCTTATTGGCATTATGTATATTTTCACTATCACGGTACGGCAAATATCAAAGAACATTTACAGTAAGCCTCATATAAATAAAATTAACTAATAGGATTGACTGTAGATGATACTCAAAGGGAAGTAAGGGTAAAAATGAGAATCTTACTTGGGCATCACAACCTCAGTAACCTCAGATGGTCCAATATGGCGTCCACTGTAAACAAAGACATCTTATATACATCATAATTTACTTGTTTAGTGTATTTTAAGGAGTATTTTTTGTGATAAATAAATGATAAAATTAATGTTGGTACTTTTCAATGAAAATAATAGTTGTAGCTTTACGTTCATAATGATAGGTACAGTTGAAGTCAAAAGTCCTGCCAGTTGCCACATTTGCCAAGGCATGAAGACTCACACGCTTGTAAACTGAAGAACAATAATATTGTAAATATTTATGGTGAACGTGTTTGTTTTATGAGTATTCTTTATGTAATCTTTCAAGATACGCCGAGAGGTGACAGGACTTTTACCACCGACTGTACTATAGGCGAGATTACAGGATACTTTGACTTTAGTGCTACCTTTCCCAAAAAAATGTTTCAAACTCATATAGTATTATGCAGTCTCAAAATTGTAACTTTGCTCATGACCACAGTGTAATAATATACTGTAATTACTTGCTAGTTTATCTAATAGGATCGCGTCAAATCATTCTTGCTGATGACTGGCGAACTGATCGTCATAATTTATGGTTTTGGCTAGTTTGTTGGTGTAGGTAGCTATTTCCGCTCTCTTAATTTAGGATTGTATTTAAGGATGAAAGAAGACCGCTTTAGGTATGGGACACAAGTCTTTTTTAGGGGGGAGGGGTTGATTTATTGACTGAAGCAAGTGAGGATTCGAGTTTATATATTATTCGAAAATAACAGTGTATATCTGATGTAAGCATATATATTATAAAGAACTGCTGTTACTAATATTATACACGTAAATGCAACACAGCTATTAGGCTAATGGATTTTTTTAAACATTCTTTATTTAGGAATCTTATAGATTGATGGATGTGATGAAACTTATGTCTATGAAGATACACAATCAGAAGGTAATTCAAATGATTTCTGGAGAATATTACCCTTTATTAACTGTAGATGGCTTTTTGTTTCAACTCGGAACCTTTCAGCATGTAAATTATTATAAGTTTCACCATCCTTCTTAGGGATTTCACGATCACTTTTATTTCATATACAGTACTCAAATTTAAGGTTATACAAAGCACGTATTATGTATAACGGAAAAAAGAATAAAAATGAGATGATAAGGTAGATATCACCTGAATGCACATAACCATTCTTCTTGAAGAATATGCTTCCCTAAGGAAAGCTATGATAATAGTACAGTATATGAAGGCTTTAACAGATTGCAAAAGTATGTTCAATGGACTTAGAAATTGTCACCAGGTTCTGTAAACATCACAAAGAATATGACTAAACATTATACCAGCAAATATTCCCATCACTGTGTACAGCACTGGTATTTGAAATCTTCCCACCATGAACATTTCAAGACACACTGTATTCATAGTACAGTACAACTTTTAATACTACAACTCCTTTGTCATCTTGATAGTTCACATCAATTTTCCCCAAATATACAGTATAATCTAAACAAAATTCCTATAAGAGAAAGGCTTGGGATGTGTTAAGAAAAGCATGGGATACTTGAGTTAATCATGTCATGTCAGCTTAAACCACAAGTTAGTTAGAAAACATCATTCATTGTGGGATGAGGTTACAAACAAAATCACTTAATACACAGTACTGAGATATAATGTGGTAATGGAAGTAAAGGATTGGGAGTTAGCACCTCCAAACTTCCTGGCATACCCATGAATGCATCATAGAAAGTAATTTCAGATATTTCTGGGAAATATGTTACCATTAACAAATTCAGTATTTGTTGTTTAAAATTTTCCTTCTGCAAAATAAATGTATACAAGATGTTCTCTTAATTATCGGGTTGTTCATTGTCATGCAGGCCTACTCATCACCTTATAATGGAAATGGAACATAAAAGAACAAATCAAGCAGGTAAAAGAAAAGACTACAAAACTTATACAGTATAAAGAAATGGAAATTAATTCCACCCAAGTTATGCCATGTAGATCATATAACCTGTACTTGTTGCAAATGGGTACAAAGCCTCCCAACAAGGTTTGAATGACATATGTATCATGCTTTGTTATTTTCTCTCACCTAGACATCCAACCAATTAGGGGTCCCCTTCTCCCCTCCTTGCCTCTACATTCTTCCCAACAGCATGAATCCAGTCTGTCTTCTGACTTATGATAATTAAAGTTGTATTTTTACTTTTAATATTGTTACAGTAGCATGTAATTACTGTATACCCAACAGAATGTTTCAGAATGTATTATTATATTAGACACGAGAAAAATTTTAAAGTACCAACTTTTTTTTTTTACCACATGGGGGTCAAAAACAAGACTTTAGGTCTAGGTGCTGTACGGAATAAGGGCTGACTCGTGTTAAGCAAGTTTGCATGTTAATGGAGGTATGACTATACATGCATGTATAAAGGCTCAAACAGTTACTGTATTTGTTTATATTTAAATATATGTATTTCTGTCATACTTTAGTACATTTTCTTAGTGAAAACTGAAGCTTTGCTAGTTTTACAGCAATGTTCCAGTTTTTAGCTCTATCAGGTATATAATATATTACAAATTGAAAACTCTTCCTTACATATTTCATTGTCAATTATATTCACTATCATAACTATTTTTTTTAGTAGACAGTAGCTGGCCAATAAGCCCTTCCCCTTTCATAGCTAAAGTTGCAATTTAGTAATGAATCAGAACTACAGTACAGTACTGTATATCCTCTTTATTTTAGCCGATAGTAAATATCTAAAGCTGATATCATTTTGGTAATCCTTGATTGGTCATAGCTCATCACTCAAAGATTGAGGAGTTAAACATCAACCATTCAAATGACCGGTAATGATATCTGCTGAACACAATAATTACCAGCAAGAAAAAAAATTTCCATTGATACCAATACTGTACTGATATCCATAACATAACCTTAAAGACATGAACATATTTGTGGCCAATCTATATTAGAAAACTAAAACACACACACACACACTATGCACGAGTCAATGACCTATACAGGATGTAGTAGTTGATTAAAATATTGTAATGATCGCTGCTCACATATTTTCAATAATGACAGAAACCATGTCATACATCACCTATAGCATACTCTAGTGCTCTCAAGAATCAACCCTGTAAAAGTTACCCATATACAAAATGGTGGGTAAAATTAGCTACACTATAGGGCAGACTTTCACCTCATCATGGCAAGGGTTGAAATATTCACGGTTTGGATATTTTTTTACTTAATGCATTTTATCATGTTATCAACCTTGCCTTACATTTTAGGCAAGGTAAAAATGACTCGTATATTAATCTTTGCCAATATGAAGTTTTAAAAAGGCTTTAAATCTATCATGTTAATGCATTACTGTACTATGCTTTCACACAAAAAGTAATACAAAAAATTTACAAGGCAATAAATAACTTCTTTACTTGGACACAGTTTAACCTATGTCTATATAAAGTTGACTTTAATTTGGTGAATATACACTTTGTGAATCTGAACTACTAGCTTCTACAGCATCTCTCAAAGTTTGCCAAGATGTTTACGGTTTAATCCTCTCATACACTGTACACTCACACGTGCGTCAAATTATCTTACATGCTTCAGTGTTTCAGTTCTCTGGTGCTTCATGATGGTTTCCTTTGTGTGTGTGTTACATGAAATAATCTAGCCTGAGATAGTCCACCATATTTTTAAAAGTTCTGTAGTACAGTTCATTCGTAAAGGTAAATGGCTCCATCCAAGAAGGTATAACTGCCATGGTGTCTGGAGACCCGCAAGAAATTGTCATGATTCCTCTTTTTCTTTTCCCAGACCTTGGTTGCTGTATACATTTCTTTCTACACCTCTACAGTTGGGATACCGGGCCAGCTACAGTTGTATAACACATTCATGTGTGTAATACAAATAACAGCTGTACATCTATCCAAGAATACATTCTCGACACAACAGATTACAATAAACCCTTTCTATATCGAACTTTGATAGACTGAATATAGGACTGTATTACTGTTTACAATAGACTGATACCTGTATGTCTAGCCAATCCATCAACACCTTCCAACCTTTTTTTCTCTCCACACACACTCTACACTAATATTTTCTTAGTTTTTCTTTAAGGAAAATTGGTTGACTTATTGACACCATTTCTTGTCCAGTGCCTTGTTAAGGCCTGTCAACACGAGCGGACAGCCCCAACGGGCAAACAAGTGTTACCAAATCATGGTGTGGACAACACAAGTGTGCTCATTATTATAGGCAATGGTCAATGGATCTGCCAATCTGGTAACAGTGATAAAAAGTGAGGGATATTTCTCACAGAAAGTAATGCCCGTCGGGGCTGCACGCTCGTGTGGACAGACCTTTAGGCAACCACAACACAATGTGGGTGGGCACTAATAGTATGGCCCAATCACAGGCTTTTACACTATGTCATTATCTGACTATCACCTCTTCTTCTTTCATCAGTTACCAGGACTAGTTTTCCCACACAGCTGGGCTATGTTTAAGTGAAGGTTGTGGGATATTTTGATGGCTCACCATGTCAGGGATGGACAGAAAAATTTGATGAAGGAATGGCAAATGGCACAATTCAAACAAATGAGATACTTTTGGGCAATTTTGAGACTACTTTTTGTGTCAACTAATTTTGCCTAGCCTCAAAAAAATCTTTGTATTGTACATATTTTGTTAAAATTTAGGTAAAAGCCATAATTACTTCATTTTTCCTAATAATGTACATACTTTACTTTTAATAATGTGTTTCATTTCCTGCTTCTATTAAGCGTAACTAGGGGAAATGGAAAAATCTTGGGGTGTCAACCGTAAGTAACTATGGTTTTGGGTGCAATTGAACTTTCAGCTTTATCTGCTTACACCTCCCCAGAATTACTTCGCTATATAAAAGGTTTATTGTATTTTGTTAAACAAACTTCCTTTAAGGGTTCTCCTGGGTACAAAGAGAGATGTACAGTTGGCAAAAATAGTATTGGAACTATCCTTACATTGAAATTTATTATAATTATCCAGGGGGGAGTTCCAATACTTTTTTTGCTGACTGTACAAGCAGGCTCCCAGTAAAACCATGCCAAAATGGGGTAAATTCTTGGTGTTCTGCTTTGGCCAGCTGCTAAGGGAGTTTCCATTAAGAAACAAGCTGACAATCAAAGCAAAACAGAGAATGAATAATGTACAGTTTGTTACAGGAAAACTGAAACCGCTTTTACCTTTGAATGTAAACAATGCTTTCCTCACATAAGAAACATGGTATGGTGAAGTTTGAGAAAAATGCACATGTGGTGAGCCAATGTTTAAAAGTTAAGCTGTGTCAGGGCCTATTCTGCCTGACAGTATATGTTAGTGTGGGTGGATCAAATACTTTAACCCTGAAAACTGGGATTGTATGTATATAAGATAATTATGATGCATACATGAGTATTACATGCACAAGAAAAATAATGCACATTCCCACATTCACAGACAGCATGGTAGTTTCATTAGGCATTTCTCTTGTACACATTCCTGATAATAACAAAAACTCAGTCCAGCTGGAATTTGAACACAATGAGCATCAAAGTATGAGCAATAAACAGGCTATCTTTAACTCACCCAATACGGAGAAGAAGACATTTAAAGGATGGGAGTACATATGAAATTACATTTGCAAAATAATATTGTAGTAACTTCAACTAAAAAAAAGATACATGGCATTTTTCACACTATAAGAGAACATGGTAGTTAACCCGGTATCCTTCTAGTACAGAGTGTAGTTGAGAGAGGCCTGTTACTTTATCACTGTGTCCACTATTGACAAGTCAGCGCATTTTTTTAAACACCCATGTAAAACTCTGGTACGTGTGAGTACTTTCTGGAGTATTAGAATCAACGGAAATAGTTTCTGTACATGAAAACATCACTACACATTTTCACTTCCCTCCAAAGTATAGTACTACACATTAGGGAAATTTACACTTTCAGGCATAAAAATTTGAATCACAGCAACACAAGTTTATCCGACGTGTTACCGTACTGAAGGAAGATGACTAATACAAGACTATAATAATAACAATAATGGTGCCAAGTTGATCATGATGCTCTTTATCTGGCTATGGTACTGTCACTGATGCCAATTTAGTATTTTTGTAGCGCCAACAGTGTAAATATCCAATGTCAGTAAGACTCTTAGGGAAAATGAAAATGCAGTGATGGTTTATCTGAATACAGTACACACTTTCAGTATCAGTTCTATGGATCTAAAAGTACTTACAAACATCAGAAATTTACAACTTCAGGAACAGGAAAACTGCTAAATTGGCAACTGTGTTATGGCATGGCATTATCAGGAGCATGACATACAGGGTGTCCCGTGGGCAAAGGAAGAAACAACAAACAAATTTACGAGAGTACACCAAGACTAGAAAGGTAATGTAACTCTGTTTGATCTGTAACGGTTGGCTGACTTACATGTGCCTATTTCAAGGGGTAAAGCATTGCTGGCAAATTAGAGCTGACTGATTCATTACAACTACATCACAGAGCAAACAACATAAACTCATGTAGTTTGCTTTTTGACAGTTTGAAGAGTCAGAAGCCAACTTCCACTTTCCAGAAAACTTGTTACCCATTTCAACATATTCCCAGTAGAAGGGGTTCCACTCGGTTTCATTAGAGAACAGAACATTTCGTTAAACGAGAACATTTCAGTCTTAGAAGACCCGCATATCTCATCAGTCTATGTTTTGCACTTTCCTACTGGAACACACTGTACATCATAAGCCACACCTACAAGATTATTTCTACTAGCTTTGTCTAATATAGTGCTCAAGTCAATTTCTGAAATCTACTTCATTAGAGAATTATCACAAGGATACCAGGAGTACTACTGATAGCAGCAATTAGGCCACATAGTTGTAAGTATTGGGGTTATCCTTGTCTCGTTCCATGTAATCACGGTCAATGAGTGATTCTATCCTCTTCTTCAGATCAGCAGGCTGCAAGGAAGCAATTCAAAATTATATGGTTAACCTAACCATTAGTACTACATTATATAAAAACATTATTTATGGTTAAAGCAATACAGACACATTTGTGCAATGATTTCATGAGTCAAATTCTTTTAACCCCTAAGAACCGCAATTCCTGGCCAATGCCTGCTCCCCCAGCCGCAAAAACCACCTGATTTTTTAAATTACTCCAAGGTTAGCTTTGGTCTTATAGATTTGTAGAGCTTTATTTTACACACCAGAATATGCACACAGAAGTCTCCTACCTGCACTGGTTAGCGTACAGCAGCGCGTCAAATTCGGAAAATAATATGACAGTTACCCCCACAAATAACATACGAGGGCGTACGCATGTTTTACCCATGTTTATAATGCGTAGATGCATGAGCATGTGTACCTGGATGTGTGCTTGCATGTTTGTGTGTGTAATACAAGTATATAAATGCACTGAAATAGACAGAAAAGGCCACATACAATTCATTTTTGCATACGACTGTGCGTAGCTGTGATAACGCTAGTGCACGCACGCATAATGTATGGATGTGTGTGAAAACTCGTGTCCAATGTTTACCAATGGCTGATAAGAGCTAGGGGAGGCAGGGAGAGGGAGAAGATGGCATTGAGTCACTTCAAGGCCATGAGTGATGGTCTATAGTCTTTTTGAAATATACTGAGCGCTGAGGCGTTGGCTGTTGGGATGTTTTTCCCCCCCGCAATGCTGCCAAATCAGACCTATACACTTCACTCACTCTCTCATATCAGTTATTTACTAATGCTAAATTAATCTAAATTACTGCGTATACATTTACTTCACTAATAAGGCCATGTAGGTATATGAAAGTATCATTCACTTCTCATATTAACAATGATAATATACATATGTATGACAATACTGGGCAGAATATTCTTCCGACGTTGCCAGTGCACCTAGAGGGTGAGTGTACTCAGGTATAAGTGTATAAGCTCCACCTGTCAACTCAGGTCACTACCGTCACTTTTCCTCTGGCTGCCACCTCTGCTACCCGCTATCATGTTTTACAAAGTCGAGAAAGAGAGAACTTATTTATAATGTAAATAAGTACTTTTTAGAAGAGAAAGCAAATAGAGGACCTATCACTGCACCATCACGAGCAGTGGTGGTGAGGAATAAAAGTCGAAACAAATGAAAAATTGTTATATCCTCAGAAAAGTGTCGCATTTATAATACAACATAATGTGTCAACAGAAAAGGAAAAATTTACCTTTATGTTTTGTTGTTAACGGCAAGCGATATATAGACAACAGATGAGAGAGAGAGAGAGAACAGGCGGTGGGTTAGTGAGGGCTGGGTGTCATTTTTAATGAGGATCTAATCCCATAATTGTCCAGAAGAGATCTGGCAACGTAGCAGTCAGGTAAATCTCGGAAGTGGCCAACGCCTCAGCATATTTCAAAAAGACTATAGTAGGGATGGATGGTGTTTGGTAAAGGGGGGTAATGTTAGGCTCCTCCCCCTAGAGGGTGGAGTTGAAGCAGTGTTATGTTTTTCACTAACTGTCTGGATCACAAACTTATCAGTGGTACCAATGAAGGGGCTAGATATAGCCCATGCAGTTTTTTATAGTCCTGTGTCGATCGGTATTCATCGTTAATGGAGGAAAGATAAGCTGAAACATCGATCGGTGTCCATCGGTTCTTAGGGTTTAACTATTTATAAGAAGTGGTCATCATGATAACAACAACGATACATGATGGAGGTTATGGTGAATTAAAGTATAATAATTCACAATGGTCAAAGCAGCTTACTAAACACACACCTTGACAGGGAATTTGAGTTGGTTGTAGAGTTCAGTGATGAGAAGATTATGAGGCAGAACTTTACGCATCTTCATGATTCTGACTATAGCAGCATCTATCTGGTATTGACGGTCCTGGAAGACTCGCTCCTCTGTCTGCTGCTGCTCCTCACTCTGAAAATAAATCATATTCAATGTAGTAGTCACGCAGCAATGAAACAACAAATTATGATATGTAATATAAGTAGTTTTAATTGATTTGAGAGCCTGTGAAGTCACTAAAATTTCACTCATACCATACTATGAGGGACACAGAATTGGCTACGCACCCTTAAATTATATCAATATTTTTAAATTTCCACTTCTGGCTAACATTTATGGGGTCAATCATTCAATGTAGCTCTTCCACTCTGTTTATTTAATTGGTAACAGTGACTGGTGGACCATTGTATTTCAACTCTGCAGTAGAATTCAGTATTATTTTACTAGTGATAGATGTAAAGGGCACATGATTGTCTAGAATCTCAACTCACTCTTCAGCCATACAATTACTGTATATTTTAAGCTGCCAGATATCACCACACACCATTAGAATTTTGCAGTAATTTATATTTTACCAGCTGTATAAGATCCATATCTATCCTCAGAATAAAAAGGTCAAAACACATCTTGATAACTTACCGTTTCTTTCATCTGGATCTGATTGATTCTAATTCTGAAAAGCTGGTTGGTGAAATCCTTATTATAAGAAAACTTGTCCTCATCATTGATGTCTTTACCACGGGGAGATTTCTGAATAACTCTTGCTTTGCCACAAGCCAGTGATTGTAGTGTGCGGCGGAGCTCTCCATCCTGCAATATTAAAAAGAGACCAAAAGCATGAATTTAATTATAATCCATTCTGTTGCTATTAAATTGGTAGTCTTAACAGTCAGGTACTCCAACGATATTTCAATGGATGAATTCCAAGGTGTGCTTGTTATATCTTAAAAAAAATAAAATCGCAAGATTATTGACCGAGGATTTTCCCAGAAGTACTAGCTTTAAATACATGAATTTGTCTATATGCAACTACTGGTAGATAATTATAATAACAGATTTCTCTCCAAAAGATCCTCCCTCTCTTCTCTCCTTATATCTGGTTAAAAATCAGAGATCCTTACAGCATTATGACACAAGGTGGTACTATTCTATTGTCACTGGAAAACACACTTAGCTGTCAAACACATACCTCAATATTAGTTCCTGTTGCAATGTCAGCCAAGGTAAACTGGTCTGCTTTGTTAAACAGCAAGAGTACTAAGCCCTGGAAGAGTGAAACTTGCAGCTCCTTTGAACCCTGAGGAAATGCTGCTTTCAAAACACAATGACCTAAAGTTGGCTGCCACTGGAAAAAAGAAAGATGTTATCGAAGTACTTATTTAAATAATTAAATAAATTTCTTAAGAGATACAGTTAATGTCCAAACCCAGAACATGAAAATAAAAAAAATATCAAATAAGAAATTACTCATGACTCAATGTTCTGTCATTATAACCTTGCTTTCTGAAGGGTTTATTTTACATACAGTATAATGTGATCAGTTGACTGATTTCATTACCTCTTACAAAAACAACACAAGAAAATGAAAGATAAGAAACAATTTACACTTTTATGTCTCACCTGAAGTTTTCTATTGCAATGCTTGGCAAGATAGAACTTAGTGAATATCTGCTGATAATGTACCATTTCTAGTGGCATGTTTACTTCCATTACAGGGTAGTTCGGCCAGTAGCCCATAGTTAAAATATTTACATTAAGCTCAATTGGTGTGCTGCCCAAATGTGAGTTCTGAAAAGGAAAAAAAAGAATTGATCATTTGAATAATTTAAATTACAATATATTGTCAGACATAAGTTTGGCAAAGATTATATACAGCATGTTTTGGCTGAAGGAAACTCCCACAAAGCAAGTACTACTCAAGAAAATTATATACTGTTAAAATGTATTACCTGTTTGAAGGCCAGCATTATATCTTTGGACAATTCCATATCTTTAAACATGCCTTCTAGTTTGCTTGTGAAACCAGGTCCACACTCTTGTTTCAATTTACTAAGCATGCTTTTCTCTGCATCAACACTTGCTGATTTACCAACTAAAAGTCTCTTTGCCAAGTCCTGAAATGAAAATAAGTCATAATTATCTGTTATAAAATGCATACACCTCACATATTTAACTCAGGAACCAGTGGATTGATTAGGTTTTATTCATATTCATCTAGTTAGACAATTTTCACATTTCCATATTAGACTGAAAACACTTTAGTCCTATACTACAACTTCTAGTACTGAATTCCTAATATGAATTGGTATGCAATTCAGACTTACCTTCTTATAGAATGCTTCAAACACATCCTTCCCATGAATAAATCTAAATAGAACCATTATTTTGTCCAACAGACGTTCAAGTTCATCTTCAGTTGCTTCCTTGTTGCCAGCACGCAGTTTACTGTCTACAAACTTAGCTGAAGAAAATAAGAAATGTCTCACATCAGGGATAATTATATCCATCAATGAAATGGGTGAAGAAGAGGATAGAAGGCAGCACGACTATCTGCTTCCCAATGACACAACTTGGTCATTTTGGAGGAGGTGGGGGGGGGGGGGATTTATTGTCAGTACAGTATAGTGTGATATACAAGCTTGTTGAGTGTACTGGGAGAAATGTTTAAGAGGGATCTAACTGTAAGGCTAATCAAAGTAAAGAACAACAATGTAAGTGTGAATCAAAGGAAGCTTAGAATATCATGAGCAGTTGGAAATAATGATACCACATACTTGTATTTTCTTAAAACATAAGCAGTAAGATTATATAACATACCTATTAATTCTGCTGGCTTGTTCAATCTCTGATTGATGAAATGCTCAAAGGCTTCCTTCAGAGCAAGGACAAATTTATCTGAAGAGTTAAAACATTCAGAAACAATTCCATCCATTTTGTCCTTAAAGTCCAGGAGCTCCTGCACCATTCCCTTGTCTTTCTCTGGGTTGATGACAATTGTTTTGCCATAAGACTGTAATGAAAGATTAAATGCATTGCTTATTTCATCTTTGTATAAAAATTATTAATTATTCACTCCATGAAGTCCTAATCTTGGCACATGGAAACATACATATAAAAGCATGTTATCCTACTGGGGTATCAAATCCTAGGCACAGTATACCAGTCACTTCCCCAGTGGGTTGACTTGCTCATATTTCAATACACAAAGCTGTAATAGTTACCTTAATATAGGCATTAAAGTGTGTGCAGAGATCTTCCAGACCACCCTTGATGCGGGCAAAAAGACTATATAATAAAGAGAGGTCTAGGCGACGGTTCTGATCAAGGAGGGAGTCTAGTCCCTTTTGAAGTAGGAAGGTCTTGTGTTCACTGAGCAGCTGCTTTTCTACACAGTAGATGAGCTGTCGTCTAGAAGCAGAATAGTCAACATCAGTAAATTCACATACATATACAGTACTAAACAGTATATCTCAATTTACATAGTTTCTACATTATTGAATGCATACAAATAAAATATCCATCAACATTCCTCTGAGATATTGTTTGACCAGGCAGTCTTAGGAACATTGGCAATATCCAACTGTCAAGACTAAAACCACTACTACTATGCTGCTCAGTTTTCATGTAAATTTATTACCACACTTACTTCGTAGACATGTCTAAATAATGGAGAACTCTATTATTTTCTTCTGTGAGTCTCTTGTCAACATGAAGAAGGTATTGGGGAACATCTCTATCCTGTGTGAGTCTCTGGCCTTCACGAAGGTATAGCTGCTCTGTTGCCATCAAAAATCTGAAAGAAAGTGATATATAGTATCAGATACAGATTATACCATCACCTGCTCTTAGTCCATTCACTCCCTAAATATTGGTATATAATAATAAGTGTGTCAGTGCCATAACATACAGTATACACTTGATTGTAAGTGTACAGTTGCCCAAACTTTCAGTAATCATAATAAGCAATGCTATCATCTATCTTCACTTTAGGTCTTTTATATTTACCCTTTTCAAGTTTCTTTGAATAGGGATTGCTTGTATGTGCATCCTATTATTATTTTAAAGAGGATTGAAAATTGTTAAAATCTTTCAAGTCTATACATACAGGCAGCAAATGAGAACCAAAGCACAGGAAAAGAAAATAGTCATTAATATATTATAAGCTGATCTAAACCACACATCTTTCTTTTAGATGAAATCTACTTCACAACTGTTTGAAGTTTTTATTAAAAAAATGGACAGAATATGAACTTACTTGTTTTCAAAGATCTTATGATAAACTTGTAATGAAGAAAGCATTCTTAATAATGACTTAACAAGTGACCTATCAATGGTTTCTCCAGATCTCTCCTTCTCTATCATCATCAGCAAACCATCAACACATCGATTTTCAACAACAACTTCTTCTAGAATGTGTTGCCGAAATAGTTCAAGACCCATGTCCCTGAAAAAAAAAAAAAGTATATATTTTACCTGTATTAGTGGAGCAATATATCATGTTTCAAAAGCCGGACTTCAAGAGAATACCAGTATCTAGAAACAAACTGTTCTATACATCACATTGACTGTTATAATTTCAACAAACTTCAAACTGAACATGTTAATGTATATAAAATCATAAACAGATGAGCTCTGTTTACCATACTATTGTAACAACAAGCTATTGCTCTTACCATATAGAAGAGACCTGAGCATTCTGCAGGACATAACCTCGATCCAAGGCAAGGAAGATGTTACACACCATCTTCATCTGGTGGCAGTGATGTGTCCAACAGTCATTAAGCTGCCGCAGGAATGTCAGACGGTCACTGGTGCCACTCAGAAACTGATTTAACCGTGACTTTATGTGTCTCTCAGTCAGCTCTGTGATAAAGGAATATAATATATATATAAACTAATATATTTTCTATACCGGGTAGAGTGAAGGCTAAGGCAAGAAGTCCATTTGATGCCTTACTTTTAATGAGAAGAAAATGTGAGAATCCCTAAACCATGACAAATATAAATTAGTATAAATTACAGTAACATAATTTTCTTATCTCATCTCACATGTCAGTAATGTCAAATGTCACAATATTTACTCATTCAGAAGAAAGTGAGGAAAGCTAAGTTTACATAGTGACTTAGACCTACAGTACCTCTCAAATCATAATACAGTCTTGAAGGATCTTGCTGTGTAATTAAGTTGTCTACATAGCGATAGAGATCTTCCTGTGTAAGGTTATCTCTAAGCTTTCTAGATTCTTGAATAGCAACTACAGCTTCCTGTAAGAACTGCCAGGACTCAGCAATGTGATCCACAGCAGACTGGTTGTGCACTGAAAAAAGAAAAGAAAAAAGTATAGTATGTAATTAACCACTATATAACAGTTACCATGACTTATTACATTCACTATTTAAGTCATGGAAATAACTTCTTCCTGGTACAGTACTAGAATAATTTTTGTCAAAGTTACTCTTATCAATTAAAGAGGAAAAGGCATATGATACCAAAGAATATATCCTTGAATGATGGCAAATATCTCATTTTAACTTCACATACTAACATGATAATAAAAAACAATTATTTACAAATCACTTGTACTGTTTATTAAGCTGCTTACCTTTATAATGACCCTAAAACTACTGTACTGAGAACAAGGGATTTTTTAACCACAGATCTGAGTGTTTTCTTAAGGGACCCTGTGATGTAGTCAGAAAATTGGAGGTAAATGTACTAAACACCACCTATATGGAAGGAGCTTGTTTCATGGTATAGTCAGGAGGAATCAGAAGCCACCAAGTCTCATACATGATCACAGGGCCTTAAAAAGTTTTGAATGCCAGAAAATATATATATATAAAATGGTACATGGCCCATGGGGGAGGAGCCTGGTATCTATAATATTAATGCAGGTTTGGGCTAATTCCTATATCTTTCTGTAAGTCTGTCACAGTACTGTCACTCTAGGGATTTTCTCCCCAAAAAACTTGGGATTGTGGGTATGATCTTGGGATTTTGAGATGCTTAGTTAAAACTGAACTACCATATATCTTGAGATTTAAGCTCTTTGTAATTTCAATTTGGAATGATGTCAAGAAAAGGTGTTTTGCCCCCACAGTGATGTAATAAAGGGGTTTTGTTCCCTCAATGTCATATAAATTGTTTCATGATGTCATTCAATGATGAAATGGCAGTTCATAGCTTCTTCACATCCAAAACTTTGCCTAACTTACCAGACTCTTCCCCAAGATTGTTTGGGTATGGAATTAGGCCTATGGTATAACAACATTATATACTGTACAGGATTGCTGAACACAATTCTACACAATATTGCTGGTAGAGTCTCACAAAGAATTACCTGCACACACCACTAAGCTTTCTTAAGTTCCATATTGGTATAATATAATCTATATTCGCAACCTTTAAGGATAAAATATACTTTGGGTACACTGGAACCTTGTGATTTCTCCAAACTATATGAGGAAATAGATCAGATCTACTAAAAATAAAGGTAGGCCTATCCTGTGGTATGAAGTAGTTTGTAGGAATTATTATCTCTATATATGTAAAAACTATAATATCCCCTAAAAGAACCAATCACCAGAGGTAAACTACTGTATGTTTTGAAGTGTTACCAGGTATAATTATATCATATTAATCACAGACATTCATTATGACAGACCAACCAATGATTGTTACAAATAGTCAGCAAATAAAGTTCCAAGGACACCAAACCTCTAAGTTAGGCCTCCCAGTAACATGACATTCAAGTTTAACATTGAAGTGGAATGAATAATGCTTCATTACATATGAAAAAACACACAGAATTCCTTACAACACTTACACACACACCACCAGACACTACAATCCATCTACCAAATTACAACACCAGTACAATACATAATGAGTACAGTAAATATTACCTTTAAAATTCTTAATGGCTAAAATCTTCTTCTCGCTGCCTTGCTTCTTGCCCAGCACCGTAGTCTTATTCACACCATTGGGGGCAACGGAGAAATTCGCCAGTTTTTGATTCTCCATCATGTGTTGTGTGTGTCTACAAAGCTTCTTATGGAGATGAGGACAATCCGGTGACCCCGACGAGAACCTTTTCCTTTGGCCGTTTGTTACACTCTCACTGACAAAGCTAGAGGACATCATATTCTGAAAGTCTATGTTGATTAATATTATGGCCCTAGCCACCACCACTATCACTACTACCACCTCCACCACCGCCACACACACTCCTCTAAAGTTATCTGCATGTCCACACGTCCAGGGAAGTGCAAGAGGACATGACTGGACCACAAAATAAGGTGAACAAAACGGAGGTGCTCCCACAATAAGCGGTGTCTGTATGTGAGTCTGAGTTACTCTTGTGTCCGAATGTCTTTCCATGGCATCATTTCTATTTCACCATCACTCATCTCACCTTAGATATTTTACCATCACTATATTTATCTTCCCAGTCGACACATATAAAATCCCAACAATTGTTTTTATCGTATTAAAGGTCCAGGGAAAGGTTATTGATGGTTATTGATAAGTGAATGTCGCTGTATAAAATGTGGTGTAATTAGAATCGGACACAGAAGGACAGACATTCCACTTCATTACTGGCTAAATCATTCTAGTGTCAGACATGATGTAAAGTTATTTAAATATCTTTATGAAATTACTGAAGGCGAGATTGTAGACGGAAAAGGCTAAACACGAGGAGATGTTTTACTATATTGGCTGGACTCATAACCATTGAAACAGAGTTAAACGTGAGGTTAAGAAAAGGATTCACTCCACCTTTAATGGTATAGAATTTTATTAATAATAAGACTGGATTCTATATAAGATTGAAAGGTTTGTGTATTTTAGGAGTCTATAATTCTCAAGGTCTCTGTGCAAGCCAGTTGGTCAGCGAGTATTCTTGTAAGAAGTGACAAATTATTTCATAACTCTATTGTGTTAATGAGAATTGAAGCCAGCTGTTGGATAGTAAACACTTATATATATGTATAGTACGTGTGTGATATTGTACTCAAGTGTTTTCAATCATTATACACTGGTTGTGAAAGGAAGGTAGGGTTGTACACTGGATAAAATAGGAGTTTCCTCTCGCTGACAATCACAATGGTCTTATGATTTTGACAGGTCACTGGATTAATGTATTGGCAGTTGTGAGAAACTGATGATATACCTAGTGACCTCAACACTTTATTAAGTAGGGTATTACAACTGATGGGTGCACAATAATACTCTTTACCTCACGAATATTTATTGTAATATAATACAATTAAATTTATGGAAATATAGATATCGCCTGTAGGAAAAAGCACACAGCTGTAATACCTACAATTCACTCAAGATAAGTTTTCACTAATTTTTTCAATCACTGGAGATCCTGGACTGACTACTGCTCAGAACCACCAACCGAAATATATGGTCTTATTTTAGTAAACTTGGACCTAACTGACACATAAGATAGCTGATGGTTACTGAAGATGCAAGTGTGTAGGTGTGTGGACAGTGTGGTCGATAGTGATGACCAAGCACAGTAGTAAGCACCCATATTAGTAGTAAGAAAAATAATAACTAATGTTATGAGACAGAGGGCCATATTCAAGGACATCTGTGGTGCATACGATGGCGTGGTACCATTACAATGGCTCCATAGAAAAACAACAAAGCCATCGTACTAGTACCACGCCATTGTCAACACCACAGATGTCCTTGAACATGGCTCTCTGTCTCATGACAGTAGTCTTATTGTCTTCCTTACTACAAATATGGGTTCAACATTAGTCATTATATTCTAACTGAAGGAAAGGACAGCATGTAATACACATAAAACACCCTACCGGTATAGTAACTTCAGTGGGATAAATTTATAAAATATATAAGAACCATTTCAATTTCTGACGGTGTTTAACTATTTATTATCAGGTGATCGATGTAAAAATATGAGATCTTGTCCAATATATATGGCAATAAAGGTTATTATGAATTTATAAGTTGAACTAGGTTTATAGCTGGTACGGTATAAGTTGCAGAGGGTGGTGGGTGAGTTTCAGTCTGTGTGTAAAAGAAGGAAACTGAAGGTGAATGTGGGTAAAAGTAAGGTGATGGTATTTGAGAGGGCAGAAACTGAAGTGATTGACTTTGCCACACCCTACCTACAGAGTGGGACAAACTGTGAGAGGATGGAGGAAGTGAAGGAGTTTAAGTACTTGGAAATAGTTCTGTGTAAACATGGAAATATGGAAGGAGGAATTAGGGAGAGAGCATGAGGGGTAGACAGGTCATAGGATTACTGGGGAGGATTTTGAAGGCTAGAAGTGTGAGTATAGAAGTGAAAAGGGGACTAAGAAATAGTATAATCCTGCCAACACTGACATATGTGTCGGAGACATGGACATGGAGTAGGGCTCAACAGTCTAGAATAGGTGCAGTGGAAATGAGTTACTTAAGAGGAGCATGTGGACTTACTAGGTGGGATGAAGAAAGTAATGAGAGTGTGTGTGAGAGATAAGGTATGAGTGAGAAGGCAATTGGTATTGAGTGTGGGGTGGTTGAGAGAGTGAAGCGTAATACATTGAGGTGGTTTGGACATGTAGAGAGAATGCAAGGTGAGGAGTTCGTAAAGAAGGTGTATGGAAGTGAAGTTGTGGGACCTGGTGTGACCTCCGGTTAGATGGCAGAACAGAGTGGAAAAGTATGTAAGGGAGAGAAACGTGAGGGGCAGAGAAGGGCTTGACCAAGCAAGAAGGAAGTGTTGGAGCAGGGAAAACTGGAGACACTTCTGCCGTGGCCACCTCCTTGGGGGGAGTTCCCGGAGGGATTGAGGCGTCAGAGCTATAGATAGATAGAAGTGATTATATGCATGAGTATTTTGGTGTAGCAAAAGTTGGTCTTATATCAGTAGGGGATTATATATTTCAGTAAGGATGTAAAGTACGGTAATTAGAATATTACTCCCAAGCAAACCAGAGGTACCAGTATGATAATTCTTATAGATTAATGCTCTTAGTTATGTGTATTCCTAGATATTATTCCTTCCTGCTTGTTGTTTTACCTCTTTATCGACTTTTTCTGGCGTCATATGACCCTGACGCCTAATATCAATCAATCAGTCAAACCTAGGTATTATCCTCTTAGAATGGTATTCACTATTTTCACTGCACTAGACGATAAATAAATATTACCAAAACTCTGATATTTCTCAACATAATAAGTTACTAAGAGATAACTTCACTTATAGATTAATAGAGTAAAATGTGAGACAAAAAATTTATCCCAGTGTTAATTTCTCTACATAATAGGTTACTAAGAGATTGCTTCACTTACAGATTATTGGAGTAAAAGGCAAGACCAATATTTTCTCCCAGTGAGGTGGTATAAATAAATCAGGATGCTGTCTGGGGGTCACGGTGAAGTCAATCCCAACTCGTCGTGGCACAGCAGCAGAGGGGCATGGCTCTCTTACCTGGCTGGAGTGCTTGCGTTGCACCTATTTCTTCTCTCAATACCAGTCTTATCTATACCATCAGCTTGGACACTTACTAATGTTATTCATAATCTAGTAAGTAGCTGCTATTCATGAAATAGAATGATGGCACATATTATAACAGTAGGATGTTTAATTTCAATTCTGTACTGTACCTCTATACTGTAAGTCCAAGATACATGCATTTACATGGCCATGAATCTAGATTTTACTATACATATAAGTATTTATATTTTTGTTTAATATGAATATATTTTTTACAGTATTGTTATAATTCAGATGATTTTATTCATCATAGAGAGGCTCTATACTGTCAATGGGTTAAACATGTGAATAATTGATGCAGAATGAACTGCTGTGCTGTCTATCATGCTGAACGGTATTTATTTGGTTAGCATGAGTGTATAACGTCTGCCTAAACCATCAAATCTATTCTAGCCTAACCCAAATAGAATAAAAATACTAGTACAACACCAGGTATGTCAAATCTATGCATACGTGAGTCATGGATTACAAAGCATACTGTATTTATACTCAAAACACATAAGTGCTCCAGTATATGGCACATAGTGAGATAATGGGTATGTCTCATGGGTACCTAATTCCATTGTCTTCCATTTTAGAATCAAGATTGATCTTTCTGGGTTTATGGATGTCCTTCTAAATATTGATTTAGTCACACCACTTATAGGTGTGAAACCCTTTATCTCATTTCTTGTAAGAAATGGAAAAAAGTTAATAAATTGAAATTCTTTTTTCAGGCCAACTACTTATTCCTTCACCAGATAAAAGGAACACCATGGCAGTTGATGGATCAGGGAAAAGCTCGTCTTATGACGGCTTGGGAACAGATTGATTATGGACAGCAGTTTACTACAACTCGGAAATTTATTACAATTATTCCTATTGTCCTGTAAGTATATTGAATCTTAATTTCATTGTTGTGCACTAGTAGTAAAAGTTATTTCAATACTAACCATCCTGTACCAAGCAGCTATGACTATATGGTACTATTCAATTCACTAATGTCCCAGTGCTGTATCTGGTTACTGTAGTCAGAGAGCACTAAATCACAGGCATAGATCATGAATTACTAGAGAAACTTTTATGTCAGTAAGAAGACTGATATAGTACTGAAGAAAAGATTTTATTGGGTACTGTAATTAAATATTCCAAGAGATTTGATTTTTGTGTTCTTAGTATCTTAAAACTAGCACATTTTTTACACTCGATGCTTGGCAAAAATTAAGAGAGTAGTTTTTTAACTTGTTGTGCTTTTTTGACCTATTGATGCCTTGGTTATGAAACTGCAAGGAATTGAAGATCTTCTGGTAATTGTGTCCTTGCACACCAATTTTGTTTACCTAGTTCAGCTTTCCATTCCCCCTCTGCTCACATAAGCTATGCAAGTCACTTTCAATAGTGATTGGATCCCACAGGGGGGTATTCCCAGCAGAAATGTGGTCGATGCTTAAAGCCAAATTATTTTTCAGTAGTGATTGGACTCCTCTCCCCTTCCACTCTCAACTATTACCACCACCTTCTGGCTGACATTCACCTCACAAAGCATATTCTCAGATTTTTCTGTAATTCTCCTTTGTAGACAAGCCAGATTTTCATACATTACTCTGTTGGTAATTTGTTTCATCAAACCAATTATGATTTTTTTTTTCATTGCAGATTTCTTCTAACCAGCTTCTACACCAAGTATGAATTTAACCACTTTGCAATCAACTTTTCAACATTGCTTTTGGTACTGATTCCCAAGCTTCCTCAGTTCCATATGGTTCGCTTATTTGGCATCAACAAGTACTGAATGATTTGAAGTGTTGGAAAAGTGATGAAGGATCTTTACATTTTACAGATTTTTGAGTCCAAAGAATGTTAGCATTTATGCATTTAGAATAAGATGGCAGTAAATATTCTTAAAATTTACAAGTAAGAAAGGGTAGCTGGGATTGTACCATTGTATTTTTGTTAATGGTGAAAACAGAATAAGTAATTAACCTGCTTGATGGCAAGATATATAATGCTTCATGTTGTGTTGCTTTGTTATGTAAGGTACAACATTTAGTTGCTAATTGACTTGACATATGTATTTTGTTTCCCTCATTTATTCTATTACAAGGAAGGAGAGGACTAAAAGCAAAAAGACTACTTATGTCCTCACCTGTAAATGAGTAAGAGAGATCCATAATCATGTCCAATTTCTTTGTTCAAAGTACCTAGACACATTGCTCTTGAATGAGCATAAATTGTAATAAAGGGGAAAAATAGATGATAGTAGTGTTCCAGAATTGATCAGTTTTACACATGAAAGATTACCAGTTAACTCTTGAGCTTTGATTATGACATTTTCAAGGAACCATTAACTAGATTCCCCTACAGTGGAAATAGTTATAAGAAAATTAATGATCAAAACTGTTTAAAGGTATAATTGATGGAAATTCATTGATTACTATTATTGGAAACAAGTTTCACTTTTAACCAGTTCCTATTTATAACAGGGCACTGGGTTGTTGCAATGGTAGTGTTCTTACCTTGTTGAACCAAGTAAAGCACAATGTTGCATGCAAACCAGTTGGGTAGGGGTAGTGGCATAGTTTGGGTGAAATTAATGACCTAATTATTTTTCCTTTTTTACTAAAAGGTATATGATTCTACTATGCGTTAAGGTCTAATACAGTATTCAAAAGTTGTAATTATTCAATAAATCATGAATATTTTACTGGCAAACATTTTCTGTAGTTAATTATATTACTAGTGGTGAAGTACCAACCATATTTTGGCTTGTCAGGCCTTCATACAGGCTGCTTTAGCCACTATGTAAGTATACTGTGCTACTATCTCCTCATGATGGAGGATGTGAGGAAAAGAGTTGTATTTATATTTAATGAAGGTCATGAAAAATACGGTCTTTGTACTAGTGTATAAGAATTCCATATACAGGGCTTATTCTTGATTTCACATATGATTCCAGTGTCGTGGAAGGGTGAGCTATTGGGCTGGCCGTGTGTAGTTCTGCATTTTGAAGTCAGAACTATGGGGTTCAGAAGTGTTGAATCATATATGTACATTATTGCATTTTTAATATGCAGTTATGAAAAACAAAGATGTAAATAATTGTGATGATTTAACTGCAACCCTCAGTGATTGCAAAGAGCAAGTTGTAGACAGAGATTTGTCCAAATTAGCAAAATTAACTTGTAAGTTCTTATATTTTTCTTGACCAGAAATAGTTTTTTAATCCAAATAAAGGCCAAGTTTGATATACAGTGGGTTGCCTCAGATATCTAACCTTGTTTGGATAGACATACTGGTGCAGCTAATTAGAACACAATAAAATGCTCTTTGTTGATAGGAATCTTACTCCAATTGCTACTAAAGGGAAACTGTCCAGTGTTTATTCCAGTCGCTCGTGGCGAAACGTTTCTCTGTACAAGACATTACTGAATTGTATTTCCATTGAACATAGAAGGTATGATACTTGATTGATCTACTGTATTATATTTATATATATATATATATATATAATATAATATTTCTGGGTATGAAGCTTATAAACTTATAAATAATAAGGGATCATTTTTGCTTGTGTTGGACCTGCTCAATTCATCTTCCAACTTCCCTGTTCTTAGTTACCGAGTATATATATGCCAATTCTACTCCTAAGCTCTATTTCAAAATTTTGCCGACTACCTGTTAACTTAAGAGGATAAATGTAAAGTACTTAGTTAATTGATGTAGGTTGTATATATTCAACAGACAATAATTGTACTGTACTAATGTGTGGACAGATGTTGCCATATTCTGTACTGTATTTACCCTTCACAACATATATTTTCATTAGTAGATGGTGCTGTAATAAGGTGTATTTTATTTCCTTTTAGTGCAGTAGACAGTACAGTATAAATTTGTTTATGCATAGCAAGTTATTCAATTTCATCTGGCTAAGATTCTAACTTTGAGTTGTCAAATATCATTGGTCTACAGATTAAAACTACTGGTTCAGTAATATATCAGTTACCTGACTCTGAAATGTGCAAATGTGCTCCTCGCAGCTCCTCAAATATAAAAATAGCAGGAAACTCGGCTGTAATAACACTAGCAATTGGTGGATGACTTTAGGTAAATCAGCAGTCAAGGAAAAAGTACAGCATATCCTGTCCCATCCTTTGTCATGGATCCATCTGCATACTCCAAGAGTGCAGAAGCATGATGCTGCAAATATTCATGAAAGTGGGGGGCACATAACTGTAGAAGATTTGCACTGGATAGATTAAAAAAGCATATCTAGGGATGAAGCGTTAGCAAAGGGGAGCATTTATAAGGTTATATACACAGTATAATTGACACTGGAAGACAAGTAAGGGAAAGGAGAGCCTGCAGGGAAGGGGCACATAATCAGCAGTATGAGATGACGAAAGCCGATGTATATGCAAGTTAAATGCAATCTTGTATAATGTACTGTATATGCTGCATTCTTGTATAGTAGAATTCTTAACCACCTAAAGCCTAAAACTTGCTTTGGCCCTCAGCCGCTAAACAAGACTTAATTTTCAAGTTCCACCAAGGCAAATTTCGTGTTTATATACGGTATTTAAAGCTTTTGATTTTGCACACCAGATTATGCAAGATTCAGATTTATATATCATAGATTCCCATTATTGCTGAAAGGTCATGTAACTGCTTCAGAATAAAGTATCAAAGTGGATTTGAAATTAACATTCCCCTGAACGTATTTATATGGTAAGAAAAAACAACATAAGTTGCACTTATTTTGATTTACCAGTATTGCATAGTATGATCATCATTTTCAATTCCCACTGCACAGGTGAACCCCACAATTAGACCTATTTTGGATGCTGTTAGATAGGTAAAAAGAAAGTGCTCCCTAGTAAATTGACAAGAGAGATGGCCAGAAACCTTAATGCACAATTATTAACATATAAGTACTGTATTTTATTGTGAAACTAGCACAAGGCCAGAAAGGCTCAATGGCAGTAGATAACAGACAAAACTGTCGTTAGAAATACTGCTGTACCTATACAAGGAAATATAGTACTTACCACCTGTTCCTTCTGAGTTAATGGCTGACCCTTTCATCATGGAGAATACAACTATTGGTGTTAATCTATTACTTCTTGGCAGGAAAATTCCAGAACCATCAGGTTTTATATCTGGAAAATAAAGTTCTTCCTATTTGGATGCATTAACTATTTAGAAACACAGTAATTGAATAATTAGCTATTTTAAACTGATACAACATTTTTATACAAAAAGCTATCTTTACAGGTTACACAATTCTCATGATATTGAAATGTCAATTACCATATGCATTATCATGTCTACATCTATCTTTTCCTCGTTATGATAAAAAGACTTAAATCATTTATCGGATGCTCTACCAGCAAATATGTTCAGTTGGAGAAAGATTCAAGTGCTACACCCTCAATAAAAGTAAACCCTAAAAATGAGAAGAGTGAATTCTGAATCACCAGCCTGAAGAGCATTAATATTCCGATAGACTAATGGTGATTGGGAAAGTCAATCATCATTCTAGCAACAGAACTACAGCCATATGACACTAAATCACAATTAAAGAATACTATCTGAGAGAATTATCCAGTACACAGGGATTACTGGGAATATTAAATTTCACAAAGGAAACAACCCCCCCTGAAGGTCATTATGGCAATATAATAAGTACTAGTGGACAAGAATGGTGTTTCAAGTTAACCATCTCCCATGTACAGGGTGCCAATTCATATGTGGATGCAGCAATAAGATACATTCCAATTATAAAGCCATGATAAAAAGTCCTCCTGCCTTTCCTGTCTTATGTTGAACTGTAAGATTCACTGTGACGTAACCTGACAATATATTTTTTTTTTTTAATCCATCATTCTTAAGGGTCTGAGGTGCTCTTTGACGACACAAGAATATCAGAGTTCATAACATGGCAAGAGAGACAACAGGATTTTTCACTTTGACAGTATTTTCATCTGCTAGTAAATCTGAGTAATGACTGTAATTACCCCAAAATAAGGTTTCTCAGATATAGATATATAAATTTACATAACTTTTATTCTTGTAAACTTCTGTTTCCTTGGCATATATTATTTCTGCATTATTTTGTAGTCATTATACCTTCATGGACATAAGGCAATGACAGGAACTAAATACTGTATGTGCACATTTTACATAAAATTACTCGAGTTTTTGATTCACTGTACTCAAGAGGATCTTCAATTAACATAATTTTAGAAGTCTAGATGTAAAGCATGTGAAACGAATATGGAGATAGTTGGGATGACTTGATGAATATGGATGATATGATGAATGGAAAACAGCTGTTACTGTATTTTCAAATGTTAAGTATACGGAATATGTTAAAAAAGCTAAGAACTCACAATGATACCTAAAAAATATATTTTTATAAGGAACCAATAAAAATGAGACCAGAACAAGACAAGTTGTCTGCTTAATTAACAGATTTGATCTTGACTGGATAACTGGAAATGAACAAAATAGTAAATATAAAATTTGCAAATTTCTCTGGGAAAATAACTCGCCCAAGGAAACCTGTTACCGAGTAAAAAATAAAAAAAATAAAAAATAAAAATAATAAATAATACTGTGATTGTTGACACTGTCAAGTATAAAATCCTCATTGTATTGCTCATGACTTTTTTTTTTTAATGATCGTTAATCTATGGAAAATAATACCCGGCAAACAGCAGCTATAAACAAATTCTTTGCCATACTGCTGAACACTAATTCATACAAGAAATATCTGATATAGGTTTTTCCCCTCCCTATCCCTACCCTTCAAAAATTTATCTTTTTAATAATTTTCCTACATACAAGTGAAAAGGAGAGGTTACAAGTGCCCAATTGCATAATGCTGCCCTTGTATACCAAGAATGTCATCTTAATTATTAAAATTCTTACAGCATAATAATAACTAGAAAGATCCCTTGAATAATTTTATGGTATTAGAATGATGATAAAATAAAATCAGTCATATTTTTAATTCAATTCAATAAGATTCAGTCTCTTCTTAAAAATATACGTCTGAAAGTCTGACTAGTCTTAAAGAGGACTTCCCTGGCTACTGTTAACCTGATGATCCAGACTGCTTTGTTTATTCCCAGAGCAAATGGCATTATGCTGGACAATTAAATATCACTTATATACAATACACCTACCTTGTCTGTCCATATTCTCTTGCACGTTTACCGCTTACGAATTAAATTACGAGGAATATCCTACAGATAATTAACTTATACTGTATAATGTACAGTAGTGTACAAACACTGAAAGAATGTATACAGCATGGAGTTACAACATAAAACCCATAATAATGCAGCAGCCAGGGAAGTTTTTGTGAAATGAGTATTAATATTAGTTGATGATCCCTACTTGCTATTTTGACTTTAGATAATACTTGATCTCATGCAGGTTCATCAAATAATAAAATGACTCATCACATTACTGTGGGACAGGGTGAAGCTAAGGAGAGCACCAGTTATAAGACTAACTACAGTACCTTATAAAGTTGATAGTAAACTGAAAATTATGTAATTCTTTACTATATATATGGTGTCCCAGAAGGAATGGTATAATTATATTAAATTATTTTTTAGAGCAATCTAGGCTAAAATGTACCATGGTGGTGTGCTTTACTTTTAATGGTGATTGATTTGCAAATCAGTGAAAAGCAAAGTCTCACTGTTCACTTCATTTTCAATAACTGTAAAAATTTGCAAATCTTAGAATACCTTCACAAATATTTTTCTAATACAATTTTTTAATACTTCTTCTCAAGGGTGGTATGTATCAATCTGTCACCAAAGAAAGGTGATATATTTCAATGTCAATTAATAGAATGATTAAACATCTTAAAATCATAATTAACATATAGGTTCTAGTACTGGTATATCTTAATGCTGTCCTTGCATTCACCCTGCCACTGTTTGGAGGGAGTATCACTCGTAAGGCGTCACAAGGAAAGTCATTGTGGGTCAGGGAGCATCATTTACTCATAACCACATTTACGCCTCATCACATTCATGCCTCATAGTACAAGAGAAATTCATTCTATCACTATCAACACTATCATAACCACTATCACTAACTTCACTATCACATTTTCCTCATGTATTACATTTTTATGCAACACACAGATCTTGAATGTTTGTAGCTGGGATTGTTTGATATGGGAAGTATCGTACCTATAACATCAGAGCATAGTTGCCCCAAATAGCACAAATTAAAAAAAGTAAGGTACTATGAAACCATCTCTATAAATTTATATGTGATCCTACATTGCTACTTTAACATTTTGCTAGCTATATAAGAACTTAATCCTTCAATGGAAAAAAAAAAATAAAAATAAAATAAAATGGAGAACACTTGAAGCATCCCAACTACATACAGCTACAACCACACACAGTCACTAGCATGACACACCACCGGCTCACAGTTTTTCAAAGAAAGCACTTGGTCAGTTGAGAATAAGTCACTCAGGCATCCTAAAAAAAATAAAAAAAAAATAAAAAAAAAATAAAATAAAAATAATAATAATAATAATAATAATAATAATAAAAAAAAATAAAATAAAAAAAAGGGGGCATTCTTTGAATATGCAAAGAAGCATAAATCACTCTTTTCCACAATTTGCAAACTTTACCAGTCATAGATAGAAGTATGGAAGCAATAGCAATACATTCAATTTCTCCGATAGCCGTAGGAAAAAATAATCCCATTTGCACAGGGTAAGGGAATCGTTCGTCTTCTCACGGACAAGGATCTAGGCAACAGTACAGTGCAGCCACACATACTGACTTTATATCACTGACTCATGCACTTATTCCCCTAGGCACAAGTCAAGAACGTCATCACTTTATACTGTCAACTGTGTCAACTGCTTGTTCAGTAAGTTTCTAAATCAGCATTATCACCTTTCATCCACATTGCAGTTTATGGTTTCACTTACATCTTCACTTGTATGTTTCAATTGCTCACAGAAGCAGGAGTCTCTTAGGAAGCACAAAATACAACACGCGCTGTATACTCACATATAAATGCACTGCCCCTGTCACATAACCAGTTCAGTTTTCTTTAATCCCTGTTCACAAAAATCACACTATTTGATTCATTTAAATATTTTAGTTAAGTGAACATGCATGATTTAAAATTATTCTCTGATAGCCATTTTTCCTGAGGTAGGATGCCTTCAAGTAAATTTTTACATTTGTATAACAACAATTGTTACACCAAAATAACATTACATACACTAGCGTTACCTTTGTGAACACGGAAATATCAATAATGCGTGTGATGACACTTGTCACTAAGTATTCCCCATACACCTTGACCTGCAGGTCACTCGAGCATGAACTATCATTGCATCTACATTTTATAACAAACTAATAAAAAAACATACATAGATACACTTGCTTCATTCACACTCTTCATAAATATGCATTCACACCTCAATACAAAATATTTTCACTGAGAGCATTCTATCACATACTCATTTTCCCCCATCCTATTGTAACCCATACAGACAACATACAAACAATGCACTCTACAACGAGCACACCAAATGGCTGACTCTAGTGCCAACACAGCCTCTCGTGAGAAATAAACTAAATGGCCAACTAATTCCTTGATCACATATTAAAAAATGATGGCAAAACAGTACTTGAGCTATTACAGATCTAAGCAATGGGCCCAATGATAAAATATGACTTTCTTTTTTAAATGCAATACCCTCTAGTACTCCAATTTTAGCAAGTTGAGCTTTTTATTTAATCATATGTATCTAAGACAAATGGACACAAGAAAGTCAAGTTTAACATTAAACCTATTGAATGACTACCTGTAAACCCTATATTTTTGGTTCTAATCACATCAGACAAACTTGACGTATAACAGGACCTGAAAGCAGGAGCGCCGAGATGAGAAAAACATAAGGAAATTTTTGACCACTATTAGCTGTCTTCTAAACAATTTTTTTTATACAATTTAAGCTCCCTATTGCCCCAGATCAAGTAACAGTCAAGCAGGTGAGCTAATGCACCCAAATTATTTCAAGGATTAAGCAAATATAAGGAAATCAAATACAAAATAACATTGCATGGAATATCGTTCATAACAATTACCCAAAACAATTCTACTAAAGTAATCTCTACTTCTTAAATTGCCATTCAGGCATATATGATACAAAACCGACCATCTGCCTGAAAAATCTCCATTTCCTATGTACAAAATGCCATTATGACATGGCAAGCCATCTTAATACTTGGAACTGTTTATGATTTTGCTATTACAAATCCTCTACATTACACAAAAGACTCAAATGTACACTGATAATTATAATATCCATTGGTAATTAGCTTGTCCTGAATATAAATGTTACATCACTAAGCATTTACAATTACACCGCAAAAAGTGTTATGGGCTGCAAATTCATTACAGTAATTCATGATTGTGAGCTGAAACTACATAGAGGAATCGTAATAACTTAGGTCTGAAACAGAACATTAAGTATGTTTTCTTACATCTCGGGTCACATAACGACTTGACCTTAACAATTTCAGTGGCACAGCACTGATTTTGGAATATACTAAATACATCAACCAAATAAAGCTTCAAATCAACAGTATTGGCTACCATCATCCCAGTCAGCTGCATCACAAACATTTCTTCTCACAGCAATTATTTTACAGTCACATTAAACATCCTCACTACTTCCTGACGAATTATCTGACAAAAAGCAAGGTATATATATATTATTTTGTCTGATCTGATATTTTCAACCCAAAATTTTTTTTTTTTACAAATTTGACAACTTCCAAGGAGGCAGTACAGAGACTACTGGAAAGACTTGCATTATGGTTCGTAATATTTTCTATCTTAACACAATATAAACTCAATACTGTACTGTATATTCAAATTAAAGAAATTGCCAGCAATCAATACTTCATCATATCATAAACAATATATTATTCATATAATTACAATATTTTGTTTTCATTAAGTTAATATCCACATGCCAAGTTATAGACTACAAGCACTTAGCCTGGCATAGAACAAATACATTTCACTGAGTTAAAGGTTATGTAATTCACTGAGGTTAAAGGAGGGTATTACCCTTCCCCATTAACTGTTAATGATGTTCAGTTGCCAAAAGAGGAATTGCGACAACTATTGATAGAACATTAAATATAGTAATGTCCATAGTTGTTTGTTGGGATCATAAGTATATTACAGAAGGATATGTATATTTCCTTCTGTTATACATGCTTATAGTCCTTTCAAATAGTTGTGGATATTACTATGGTTAAGTTCCATCAAGATTTGTCGCAATTCCTCTTTTGGCAACTGTACCTAGTTTCACACTAACATTGTTATGATAAATGATGCAAATGTCACTGCTGCACCACCCTCAGCATTGCATATATCAAACTCTTGGCTTTGTCATTAGTATTCATCCAAGAAAACCTTACACAATGTGAATGATTTTGTTACACTGATAAGGGATAATAATTACACTAATACCAGGCTACCAAGAGAATAGAATATGGTAGTTTTCAATGCTACGATATTTCACAAGGAACTTTTGTTCCAAGCTAAAATCTTACCAGGATATCATAAGGTAAGATAAAATAGAAAATTATTTCTGTACCATTAACCCCTAAAGACCGCAAATATCTAGATTTCTTGCCCCCAACCACAATAGATGGCCGATTTTGGAAGTATCACATACATAAATTTTGCTATTTCTGATTTATAAAGCTTGAATTTACACAACAGAATCTGAAAACCACACTCTCCAAAGTCCACTGGTTTGTGTATGGCAGTGCATCAAAGTTTGAAAAAATTTAATGGTTACCCCCAAACATGTCACAAAATGAGTGTGTAAGTAATTCAGTGGTTTGTAAGGCATAATATATGTATTTCAGTGAAATTGTATATGTCTGAACTCACCTCGAGTTAATAGAACATAAAATACAAAAAATAATACAATTGCATCACAAACACATTGCCATGCATACAAGAGGGTACATTTGCATATATACATGTGTGCGAAAGCGTACGTAGCTCATTATAAGTGCTCGTGCACTTCAAATACATTCCTCTTTGACTGGACAAAGGGAGGGGAGGGAGGGAGAGTCACACAAGGCCTAGAGAGAGGGGCCAGTGGGGGAGGGTTGGGGTGGTGGGAGTATGGGGTAAGCTCCACCCACCAGCCCACACAGGCTAGAGTCAGTGTTACTAGAGTCAGTAGCCCATGCTCGATCGACACCAATCGGTCTTTAGGGGTTAATCAAGCATGCAGTTAAAATTAATTTTTCTATAAATTATTTTAAAGGTGTATTTCCATTACACTGAACCCCAATTATTCAGGGTAAAGGTAAGGTCCTACAAATTAAATAAGGACTATAAAATCCCATTATATTATCAAGAACATTGATATACTGGCAACATCACTCAATAATTATACATTCTATTTAATATAGGATTTTTTTTTTTTTTTTACAAACCACATAATTGCAAGTCCTTTCTCATCAAGTCATGCTGCAGAACAAACCCTATATTGTACAGTATCAATAAATTTCTGGATATTAGAAAAAAATTCCTCCTGGAAATTACATCAATGTAGTTAACTGGTAGATAACCTTTATACAACTGAACTATCATACTAATCATAGCTATATTGACCAAATTCTTATAAAACTGTCTTATGACACACCTTATGCAACTAAAATTACATAACATGGCTGAAGGAACACTGCATAATTACATATTTTTCATGATTTAGTCAAAATCCATGCTAAGCACAGGATATCTTCTGAAGCTGAAAAGTTACTTAATTACCTTTTAATACAAATGTTGTAGTCTTTAATTAATAAGGTAGGCCAATATAATGTTCATAATATGTACCATACATATGTATATAAGTAGGCAAATAAACTTTCATGCATTTGCATTGGGAAACATCTCATCACTGGTTAAAGTGATAAACAAAAGGTAGCCACTTCACACCTACTCTAGCAATGAGGATAATAACCTCAGAATACACAACTAATTATGGACTGAAACTTCAGCATTGACAAGAACGACAGAAAATATGAAGTATGAAAGGAAACCTACACTTTTTTTTGGTTTGATATGGATCATTTATCTGCACACCTACATTCTATGATGTTTACAATGCAGTTTGTGAAAATAAAGTTAAAGGAGAAGTCTTTCTAGTAAAACACCTGCATTTCCATAGCATAAACTGTAATATTTATAACACTAAAGCCATGTATAATACAAGGATATTTTGATGTGCAGGTCCTTCTAGCACAGTTTGAATATTTAACTTTGTATATGCATACTCAGAGGTTTATAGAGTTTGAATATTTAGGTTCATTATATGCATACTCAAAAGTTTATAAGTTTCTAATGTTGTGGAACTGTTCTTCAGGATTATATAGTTCCTGTTAGAAGTTGAAGCCTCCTTGAGGGGGAGCTCCCGCCTCAGGGTTGAACTGGAACTGGTGGCCCGACTCATCCACAGAGGGGGCCACTTTGGAGTCCTCTTCCTCACCACCAAAGTAGTGTTCAATAATCTCAAATGCTTTCTGGTAGATCTCAAGATTTTCATGACTCTGGAGGAATTCAATCTTGTCTAGGCCTGTAGGTTTAAAAATGAATAAGCTTAATTAAAAAGTGTAATAATGGGGCCATAAAAAACCATCAAAGCTCTGACTAAAGAAACTCATTGAAACTCATTGGCTTCTATACCTGTGAATTAAAAAAAGCCTGTTAAAACTTGGACAGTACTATGATCTGCCTCCTTATCTGTCAAATATACCTATTAGCTAATTTTTACATAGCAGCAGTCAGTTAATTTTCTGTTTAATTACTTAGTGTTACTGGTTACCAGAGAATAGTATCTTGTAGTGGAGGGTCATAACTACCCAAAGATCAAAGCCCATAAGTATTGTATCACATTACCAGACAGTACAAAGAAGCTTCATATCACTTCACAAAAGGCCACAAAAAAGTTAAATAAAGCTCTCTACAACAATGAAAACAATCTCACCATAACACTCCTCCACCAACACAGCATATGGGTTGACTCCAAAGGTGGTTTTGGCCTCCTGTTCACCTAACTGAAGAATATTCTGGATGCCATTCAGAGCAACCTGGACAATCTTGGCATCCATCACAGTCAACAAGTCACACAGTGGAGATATGCAACCCTGAAGATCAAATAGTTGGATGAATTAATATAAAGATAAAATGGGATGTATCCAAATCACAAAAATAACAAATACCATTACAGATATTATCAGGTGCCATATTTATGCAAATTAATGGAATTACTTAAGAGTAAATAACAAACAATCCAGATTAGTGTCCTATCCTTCATTTCCTCTCCTCCTTCACCCTAAAACTATGATCAACTCACAAAAACTCTCAAAGATCAATGACAGAAAGTTAAATAAATAAAAGAGGTTCATTCTAACATGTTCAACAAGATATCTGATCTGAGCTGGTGTTCCTCCTGATGTAGCATTGGTGATGGCCCATGCAGCTTCTTTCCTCGTCTTGAATTCAGCTTTTCCTAAGATCTCAATCAGTACTGGGAAAATGTTGGCTTCGATGACTGCTTGGATCTGGTGATGTAAAAAAAGATGCTGTAGTACAGTATAATGAAAATTAGATAATTAATTTTTTTATACCGATTGTAAATACAGTAAACCCTCGCTAAGTCAGACCCTCATAAGTTGGATATTGGATTATTCGGATACCATCAGTGTCTCAGACACTTATCTATAACTCGGATGTATATCTGGCTTACTCGGGGATTTTCCGAGTGCATTGTCACAAAAGCCTACATCCTGAGAATTGACACAAGTTAATTTTCTACAAAACTTGAATTACCATCTCTATACCATACATAATAATACATTTATATCTAATGTCTACTGACCATAAAAAAGTTATGCTTTTACAATAACAGGTATGTATAAGAATCTCAATGTTTTGAATTTTAATTAACTTTACTGCTTGAAAAATGGTGATGTACCGATATATAATTGGCTGTGTCACTGCCATGTGAACCACGGAGCCACTTATGCATCGGTCATGATGGTATTACCACGGTGACTCCATGTAGTGTTCCATTAACATTAACAATGTTATCATATAATATTATATAATTTACAATGATATACAATTGGCTGCGTCACTGCCAAGCAAGCAACATATGCATAGGTCATGATGGTATTACCACGGTGACTCCACAGTCATCCATTATCCATTAATAAACTTCATCTTTGCTGTTATTATAGTTGACTGCATAGGAGATGCATCTTTAACATGAGATAAGATGCACTCTTTGTTTATAACTATGGTTGCATGGCCAATTGTTGCCACCTTTTCTCTTAACAATATCTTTACTTTTCATCACTACTAATATCACTTGAAAGTTTTCTCTTCAGCGCCATTGAAAGGAGATTACCGTAAGAGAAGCAAGCATAAAAAAATCACAAAAATTGCAGGAATAATGTGTCCGAGTGGCAACAAGTACGCCGTGACTGATAAACTGACCGATACCAGCTCTGATTCTCACACTTCTTCACCTACCATCATACACCATAATACCTTATTTCATGTTAATATACATTATTAGATATATTTCTGCAGTATTATATCCTTTGTTGTAAAATTGTCATGTTTATTGTGTGCACGCAGCTGTGTATGGGAACCAGAGATACGAGTGAAAGCACATGTAGTTTTGAGGGCGGGTGTGCATGCAGTCAGTTGTATGCATCAAATTTAAGCCCTCAGATATCTCGGATCTTCGGATAATTCGACAAGGGTCTCCCCCTAATTGATCCGAGTTAACGAGGGTTTCCTGTATTATAAAAATGAGATCCAATTTTCTATTTTCCAAGGAGTGGATGACTCAAAGCACTGGGCAAGAAGACAAAATAAGAAGACAGTGAAATGGGCCATACTTTCATTCTCTATCAATTCCACAAAATTCTTAGCTTACATTTACTGGTACACTCATTCATCAACAAAGTTTGGTCACTTTCATTTATGAATGCGACCATTCCATAAGGTGTCAAAGTTAAAACCAGGTTGTCACCCCTAACATATAATGCTCCAAAGGAATCTTCCATTCTTTACTATAACGTAAAACAAATTTTCTCACATCCATTTTTAGCCCATGCTATCTTAAACAAACACCCATATACAGTACTGTATATATTTTTCATACTCAAAATAAGTTTTGCATGTACACTAGAAAGTGAACAGGAATGTTTTTAGTTCCAAAGATATTTCCAAATATATTGTTCATGACCAAAAATATAAGCTGTGACTGCACAACAATGCACATAAACAGAGAGAATGATTAATAAAAACTATTCTTACCTGAGAACGATTGCCTGCAGTAATATTCGATATTGTCCAACACGCTTCCTTTCGGATAGATTCCTTCGGGGATGACAACAAATGCAGCAGACAGGGGAGTGCTGAACAGTTGAGAATTACCTGAAATAACATATACAGATCATATAGTATACACAATATAAATACTATATAACATGAGTAGCAGTAAACATATAACCAATTGGTGATATAATTCACAAGAACAAAATAAACTAGAATAAAATAGATAAGGTTGTGAGGAGAGAACATTAGGAATGGCCTTGTTCCCCTGCAAAGTATAGTAGGCTGATAAAGGTGAAAATCACATCTATTAAGGGGGAAGTTTTGTGTTGGTAAATCTGGAGCAACTGAATCCTCCTAACTATTCCAAACAACAGAACACCATTACTTTTGCTATTCTGGTCCTGTTTCCTAGCACACTTTGCAGGAATCATGGCACTCCAATGTACCAAAATAGAATTACCCCCTTAAGATATACATTATGCAAAAGGGTGTGGTGACCTACATGCCTATTACAATAACATACTTTTGCCTTATTGGCCACTATATGAGGTACACTCAGCCTCTGGGGTGTGGGTAGCCCTCAAAATCAACTCCCCTTGGAACAGAGAGTAAAGCATTCAACTATGCACCAGTAAATATCATACTTAGGTATACCTCCTAGTAGCCAAAGTCGCGGCCAGTGACGACCAGGCGATTGAACACACCACATCCAACTCCTGTACCCCAACCCCAGTAGTTCATATGCTCCAAGTATTAGAAAAAGTGAAGCATCGTTTCATACATGCCTTTAGGAGACGTGAGGATTTAACTCGATACAAATTTTATAATTACTCTAGAGAGAAGTGTGAGGGGGGGGGAGGGGGGATGGAGCAAGTGAGGAGGGAGAGCTGGAACAGGGAAAACTGGAGACTTTTCTGCTGTGGCCACCCCATTGGCGGAAGTTCCCGGAGGGAACGAGGCATAAGAGCTATAGATAGATAGATAGAATTACTCTAGACCTACTATTTAAACGGTTACTGTCAACATATTCCAATGATTATCAGTACTGTTGTAAATTTAAATATTTATTAAGTAATGTCTATTGAAAAAGATATATCTATTCCTATCCATTCATGGTCTCATGTCTCTACTCTTTGCTCTGGTGTGGGTTCCTCTTTCCATCACACTCTTCTCTTGCCACTCCGACTAATTCCTTCATCCCTGTGTTATTAATATAAACTACTGTAAAGTAATGATGAAACTATTGTATTGCCATACACCTTTCACCTCTGTACACATCAACAACATATAATACTTTTGTATACTTTGGCAACTATTTCATCATATTGTTATGTGACATACACTCTGCAAATTGGTTGATTATCATTAACACAGTTTATGGCTGTGTGGTTTTGGAAGTCAATTAACTCATTTTACGTGGCAAATATACCTTGCAATTTAAAAATGCTGTTCTAGTCGTTGCATAATGCTATAAGGTTTAATGGATTGGCTTTTACGAAGCCACTAACTCTTACTTTTCCTTAAAGTATCTGAGCCTCTTGCCACAACTACAACCTAGTGTCATTACATATGCAATTGATTGTGGTCTGCATATAACAAGATAACAGATGGTAAACATGTAAAAATATAAATATGGTCGATGCTCTCAATACATGTTACGTAAATAAAAGGTTATTATGAGTTGTATACTTAACTCTCATTTTATTGTGTGTGTGTTTCTGTGCACTGGCTGCAACTTTGGCTAATGGGGGAGGGGGCGGGGTAAATTAGTACTTCCGGGTGTACATGTGGCAGAAGATTCTGCTATGGCCATCCAATAAGGCAACAAAAACTGACTAACACAATTTAAGATTGACTAAGCTATGTAAACATACCTGCGTTTGTACATCATCCCCCGTTACAATATTTCCAACTGCTCTTAATGCAGCTGCTACTACACTATGTTGATTAAACCTGGAAAGAGAGAAAACTAGTAAGGCTCATGTGTCCTATATGATACTACCTATATACTGTACTAATTTCATGCCTGTAAGAATAAGAGCCTTAAAATTGTTAAATAGTATGAAATTGATGCCCTGAAAATACTTAGTATACAATAATTAGCACACAAATATACACCCTCTGGACACCTAGTATTAGAGGCAGCTGGCCTGGGTGTATGGCCTACCATTAGTAGGAGGAGTATAGTATAGTGTTAAGTAATTCAAGGTACCGTACAGTTAATAAATAAGATAGCCTATATATACAAGATACTTACATAAGAAGTTCCACTAGTCTGCGACAAACTCCAGCATCAATTACAGCCTGAATTTTTTCGTTGGGTCCATCACTGAGATAACTGAGAGCCCAACAGGCATCAGCCAAAACATCAGCATCACTATGGAAAAGTAGGCGAGACAAGACTGGTAGACAGGGAGATACCCGAGCAAAGTCTGGCGGAGGGTTCTTCCCTCGGCACAAGTTACTCAGGGCCCAGACTGCATTACGTGTCATTGATAGACGAGTAGATTTACTGAGGAGTCTGTAAAACAGAGTTAAATACTGTAGTAATTAAATCATTTGTATATACATTTAGCAATACAGAACAAGCCTAGGAGTGAAAATCACCTCTTGGATGGGTAAAACCATGCCAAATGAGGTGAAAAAAATATTTTTTCTATCTGGCTAACTCTAAATGGGAATTTCCATGTAGGAATAAGAACAAAGCTTCGATCCATATTTATGACGGAATCATTATCCAATTTCCCCTCCTAGGAACTGGTATGAATTAAAAATCTCCAAAACAACTAAAGCTTAAACTCAGTTGATCATAAGACATCATGGGATGAAGATAGGACTACAAATTAAAATAAGGGATGAACATGAACTGGTCACTGTTGATAGAAAACTGACCTTACCCAATACAGTACAGTAAATATGATAACATGATGCGACTCGGGACTGCTTGGCCAGACAGTCTGGGGAACTACAACAACAACAACATGATGCATTTGTGATTTTCAAAAGGTTATTACAGTATCTAAGGAGGACTTAAAACTTCTTATGGCAAAAAAGAACAAAGTCTGGATAATGAAATAAAAATTAAATATACTTTGCAATGCAAAAAAGTAGTTTTAGTATAGGATTCACTTATATAACTTACTGTAACAAAGGTAGAAGAATATTTTCTGATAAAACATAATCTCTGCAGTCTGGAGAGTCGCCTGCAATGTTTCCCAGCGCCCACACAGCCTGCTCCTGCACATCTTCAAAGTCAGAACTCAACAGCCTAATGAAAATAGGAACAGCACCTGCTTCTATGACAATTCGAGTCTGTGTGCTTGTACCAGAGGCAATATTGGTTAGTGCCCAGGCTGCCTCAAACTGAAACAGTAAAAAAGCAAAATTATAGCACATTAACATATGAACTTTTATCATTAATTTTTACTTAATAAATTTCTGTTTTGCTATCTTATCTTTGGACGCAACAAAATTATATCATATCTTATGAATATTAAAAATTGGAATGCTTCTCAGGACTGAGGGCCGATTCCACAGTTGTCAATATTTGTTAGCTAGCCAACAAACGAGGACCTTTGGTAACGTGTTTGATTCCACAGTGGTTTTTCGCAACCCAGTTTGTTAGCACGCCAACCAAAATTATAAGCATTATTGGAACATTGGTGAGGAATCTTTGGTAAGGGGATACCTCCCCAACCGAGCTTACTAATTAGATATTATTGAAAATATTGATATCATTTGCATACCAATTGATTATTTTCAATTGTGCAATACAGAGAGGTATATAAGAGGAGGGTGGGTGAGGTGCTGGAGGATGTAAGGCTGAGTATGGGGGAGGGAGTGGGAGTGAATGATATGCATGAAATGTTTAAGACAATAGTACTGAGGAAAGCAGCAGAGGTAGTGGGATATAAGACACAGACGAGGGGCAAGAAAGGGAGTGCTTGGTGGTCAGAAGAAGTGAAAGATGCCGTAGAGGAGAAAAGGAAGGCATATAGGAGAACATTACAGAGGAATGTGTTGGAAGAAGTGATAGAGAGATGGAAGAGAGAATATAATGTATGTAAGAGACAAGTGAAAAGGATGGCGAGTCAGAGTAAAAGGAGAGTGGATGAGGAGTTTGGCAGGAAACCGAGTGAAAAGTTTAAAGAGAACAAGAAATTATTCTGGACGGAGATTAAAAGAGAAAGAGGAGAAAGAAAGTCTGGTGGCATGAGAATGAAGAGAGAGGATGGAGTTACTGTTAGTAGAAGTGAGGAAGTGAAAGAAGTGTGGAAGAGGCATTTTGATGGTCTGATGAATGGGGGGACGGGAGGGGAGGCGGTGGTGACATGCATGGGGATGGAGGCAGGTGGTAGATGACAGGGTGTACAGGGAGATTTAGGAAGGGAAGAGGTTAGGAAAGCAATAGGAAAGTTGAAGATGGGGAAGGCACTGGGGGTCGTCAGAGGTGTTGAGAATTTATGGTGTTGGGGGGTCTTTGCTGAAAGGCAATGAGGCCTTTTATGCAGAGGCAACAGCATGTGTGCGGGTAGAGGGTGATCTAAATGAGTTTTAATATTAGTGTAGGGCTGAGACAGGGATGTGTTATGTCACCATGGCTGTTCAATATATATATGGATGGTTGTATGAGAGATGAAAGCCAAAGTGAATGGTCTGGGAGTGAAATTGAGGCTGAATGAAGCAAACTGGTCCTTGGTGGCAAGTTTATTTGCAGATGACACTGTGTTGATGGCTGAGAGTGAAAGGGAGTTACAGAGAGTGGTAGACGAATTTCAGTCTGTGTGTAAACGAAGGAAACTGAAGGTGAATGTTGGTAAAAGTAAAGTGATGGTGTTTGAGAGAGCAGAAACTGAAGTGATTGACTTTGCTACACCTTACAGAGTGGAAGTACCAACTGGGATTAAGTGTGAGATAACTCTGCGGGGTGAGAGGGTGGAGGAAGTGAAGGAGTTTAAGTACCTGGGCACAGTTCTGTGTAAACATGGAAGTATGGAAGGAGAAATTAGGGAGAGAGCAGTGAAGGGTAGACAGGTCATAGGATCATTGGGAAGGATTATGAAGGGTAGAAGTGTGAGTATGGAGGTGAAAAGGGGACTGAGAAATATTATAATCCTGCCGACACTGACATATGTGTCGGAGACATGGACATGGAGTAGGGCTCAACAGTCTAGAATAGGTGCAGTGGAAATGAGTTACTTGAGAGGAGCATGTGGGGTGTCTAGGTGGGAGTGAGAAGGCAATTGGTATTGAGTGTGGAGTGGTTGAGAGAGTGCAGCGTAATACACTGAGATGGTTTGGACACGTAGAGAGAATGCAAGGCGAGGAATTTGTAAAGGTGTATGGAAGTGAAGTTGTGGGACCTGGTGTGAGAGGCAGACCGCCGGTTAGGTGGTAGAACAGAGTGGAAGAGTATGTAAAGGAGAGAAAAGTGAGGGGCAGAGGAGGGCTTGAACAAGTAAGGAGGGAGTGTTGGAACAGGGAGAACTGGAGACACTTCTGCCATGGCCACCCCCTTGGAGGGAGTTCCCGGAGGGAACAAGGCGTCAGAGCTATAAATAGATAGATAGTGCAATGCATGTCCATTTTTTCTATAGAAGGAACAAGGAAAAACAGCAAGATTGTATTATTTTTACGATTATAATCCTCTGGATCGCAGTAAATTCAAGTCTAGCGTCTGCTGCGCTTCAACCAGTGTTGCCAAGTATGGAACATTTTCCCTAGACATGAAGAATTAGAGGTAGCAATGGGGAAATTATATTAAGATTGTTGAAGAGTAAATGGGGAAATTTCTACAAGACGAAAAATACGACTATCTTCAAGAATAAACAGGAAACTTTTGAGGTAAAAAGGGAAAATCTGATGATGTTGGGGAAATTCGTCAAGCAGACCTGGCAACACTGGCTTCAATTCGGCTAAGCATCACAGCACTTCATTAATTTACATCTATTGTTCTTCCAAAAAATGTTACTCCAAATTCATTATAGATAAGCCTGTGAAACATTTATTATGGTATAATTTTATGCAAGTTCTTGGAACTGAGTAAAGGGAACCAATTATTACTCAAATTAACACTAGTACAGACACGTCAAAGAACAATCTTCTGGAAGGTATAATTTGTGCAGTTTGTATGGTCTTTTTAATCAAATCACCCGCTATGACAGCAGACAAATGTATTATTAAAACATTATTTATGTACTTGAAATATATTTAACATCAGTATTTCTCAAGTTTTATGTTATTTAGTGAAAATTAACTGCTGATAAGTTAGAGCAGCAGGAGCCTTGTCACGAGGGGAAATTGCGGTCGTCAACTCGTCATGTCTTCTCTCTTCCAAGTTCCTTCTGCTCACAGGTGACAGTTCATGTTTCGGAGCGAGTTTGTTATAGCTCCATGGCCAATATCTATCACTCAGGTGTACCAACCCTTCCGGTTAGCGCGGCTTATTTGTAACGGGGCTCACCATGTTGGTGATGGTTTTTGTTCGGGCTCTAACAAATCGACTGTGGAATCGGCCCCGAGTCAAGAAGTATAATAGATGAACTACTCTATTCCCAAACCAATGATTTCCTAGACACAAAATAGGACTACATTGGTTGGGAATAAAGTAGTGGACGAGTGGAACAAGCTTCCAAGAAATAATAAATGTAATAACATTGAATGGCTTTAAAAATAGGTTGGACAGATACAAGGACTCAAAGTGATGGGTTTAAAGCAGGAGCTGCCAAGAACTAGGCCAACAGGCCTTCTGCAGTTTCCTAAATTCTTATGTTTTTAAACTGTAATATATATACAGTATATATGCCTTTGAGTCGTAAGTGTCAAATGGAATTCTTATGGCGACTAATCCTCTTAATCCTTTTATAGTTAGTACCACAGTATCATATTTCTACCATACTTGATTTCCTAGCCACTCATTACAAGATTACTTCTGACTAGTAAACATTTAGAAAAGGGATCATTTTCATATTTTGCTTCCTTTTACCGTTACATCTATCTATCTATCTATCTATAGCTCCGACGCCTCGTTCCCTCCGGGAACTCCCCCTAAGGGGGTGGCCACGGCAGAAGTGTCTCCAGTTCTCCCTGTTCCAACACTCCCTCCTTACTTGTTCAAGCCCTACTCTGCCCCTAAAGTTTCTCTCTTTTACATACTCTTCCACTCTGTTCTGCCATCTAACCTGAGGTCTGCCTCTCACACCAGGTGCCACAACTTCACTTCCATACACCTTCTTTACAAACTCCTCACCTTGCATTCTCTCTACATGTCCAAACCATCTCAATGTATCACGTTTCACTCTCTCAACCACTCCACACTCAATGCCAATTGCCTTCTCACTCATACCACATCTCTCATATACACTCTCATTACTTTCTCCATCCCATCTAGTAAGTCCACATGCTCCTCTCAAGTAACTCATTTCCACAGCACCTATTCTGGACTGATGCGCCCTACTCCATGTCCATGTCTCCGACGCATATGTCAGCGTTGGCAGGATTATACTGTTTCGTAGTCCCCTTTTCACTTCCATACTCACACTTCTACCCTTCATAATCCTCCCCAGTGATCCTATGACCTGTCTACCCTTCACTGCTCTCTCCCTAATTTCTCCTTCCATACTTCCATGTTTACACATAACTGTACCCAGGTACTTAAACTCCTTCACTTCCTCCATCCTCTCACCCCTCAGAGTTATCTCACACTTGGTCCCAGTTGGTACAGCCACTCTGTAAGGTGTAGCAAAGTCAATCACTTCAATTTCTGCTCTTTCAAATACCATCACTTTACTTTTACCCACATTCACCTTCAGTTTCCTTCGTTTACACACAGACTGAAATTCGTCCACCACTCTCTGTAAATTCCTTTCATTCTCAGCCATCAGCACAGTGTCATCCGCAAACAAACTTGCCACCAGGGACCAATTTGCTTCATTCAGCCTCAACTTCACCCCCAGACCATTCACTTTGGCTTTCACCTCTCTCATAACCCACACATCTATACTCTTTCTATGTGGTTACCCTACCATGTTTCTTAAATATTAGCAGCTCTTCATAGGCATACCTGCAATGTACAGTGTCCATCCCTTTGTAGGAACTCAACAAACTTTGGAACAATGCCTGTCTGAATAACTTCATCAATAGGTGGGTTTGGCTCCCTGGAGAGCAGCTTGCGGAATTTTTGTGTGGCATTGAGTTGGGCCTCCAGGTCATCACTGTACAGCACCTGTACCATCTCTGAGGTGATGAGGCTTCCACCAACCACATTACCCTGCTGGTTGCTTTCCTGAAATTAATTATACATTATCACAATTGCACAGTTTTCATTCAAGCCAAATATTCAGCCAATGAAATTCTTTGCTACAACTAGAAAATTTCCCCCCTCAAAAAAATAATAATATAAATGCAGGTGGTTACATCATCATAAAGAGAATATTACGTTCTGTAAATGTCTATCTTATTCACAATGGTTTTTAAGTTAAATTACTAACAATTAAATGAGCAAAGAATAATTAGCCTGATGCCCAACTACTATTTTAAGTATATAGTATTTATTTTATGACATAATACTTAACCAAAATTAAGTCCAGGTGTATAACTGCTGTCAGACTTACCTGATTCATAGAAGATTCTACTCCTTCTTCTTCCCCAAGGCCAGCGGCAAGGTCATTTACATTTCGACGTTTAGCTAACTGTTGCTCTCTCTTTTGCTTCCTTAACTGCACACCTTCCTCTTCTCTTCGTCTTCGCATTTCTGCCGAGTCTAACCCTTGATTTTTGTAACGGTACTTGTGCTGTGATGGACCAGACATCTGACAAACATAAGGGAAACGGATATCAATTAAAGATATTCAAGATTATTGATTCAGTTAAATTTATATCATTAAATAATTCTCTCTCACCAAAAACCACACATTCCCACGAGTCCCCCAATCCCCAATAGGGTCCTTTAGTGAGCTCAAGATGCTACCTGGTGGCCGGCCTGGTACTACTATCAGCCAAAAATCTGCGGACTTCCCAGAGTCCAGCTAGATTTAATTGACATTTTTCCTTACCAAACTAGCTACTTGTCAGAGTTGTGATGGTCACTATTAGGTTTACACCAAAAAATCTAAGGGTTGTACAGTCAGCAAAAAAATTTCGTTACCACCCCTACGTTAATTTTAACATGAGTAAACCCGGTAGGGTTGGTACTCCGCCGACATGCAGCTGTGACTCGTGTCATCCGGGACATGCTGGACGGGAATCGTCATTGCCCCGGCAGTGTCAACTTTTTTATATCAAAAGTTTAGCTGATTTTAAATTAAATTTTGAGTGTTGAAGAACTCTTACTATTTAACTATTCATTATTAAACATAAGGAAATGTGTTTGAGTATTTTAGAACAAGAATAACCGTGAAATACCTAGAAAAAATAGCACTGGCTGAAAAAGCGTCATTCCTACTTGGCTACCCATGACACACTGAGTGGCCAGGGGCACGCCGACTTATGGAGGTCAGAGGGTGGCGGAGGTACGACACTCACCAGTCAGGCGTACCAGCATTACATCACACTGTTTTAGGGATGGTAACGAAACTTTTTTTGCCGACTGTACATTAGTCATGACGTTATAAAAGAAAATTGTTGGCCAAAGAAAAAAACAAAACAAAATGTCTTGCAACACTCCAACAAGTAATTCATAGTACTGCATCGATGCTGATTTATGGATAAAAAACACCCTCTTGAAAGGAAATATAAGGCAAAAAGTCTAACAATGGTGTTATGATTGTGGTTTCTTACAAGCAGTGGTTAAGAGTGTTTGTAAATTTGCCATTCAACATTTCCTTCAGCTGGTACTTCCCTGCCTGACATACGATGCACTCAATCTTGTTTGAATATCACAGGCGCGGGAGGATCTGTGTGGACTGTGGAACACCAGAGTTCTGTCGAAACGATATCGTACCGCATCCGGAAGCAAGCTTCTTCTTCTTCTTTTTTTTTTTACATATATAATAATACTTGCATTCCTAACATCTTATATTTTCATTATAATGAAGTTGAAAAAAAAAAAGACATACCATATGACGATTGTTTCTATGGAGAAAATACAAAAGAAAAAAAATCTCCTTTTGTTTCTGTTTCTTAAATACCTAGTCTCAGTAAATAATTTTTATACTGTAGCTATGAGAAAAATATGCGAATAATAAATAGCAATGAAAAATATATAAGAAATATATATACCAGTATATATTTGAAAGTCTGCATGATTAATTTTTATACTAGTTCCAGGATGGCCACCAGGTTGCAACTCGAGCTCACTAAAGGACCCTATTATATAGGAGGTAGAGGAAATGGCAAAATAAAGCATTTCTGTATAAAATAAAGTACAAAGTCACATAAATCAAAGCTAAAAATTAATAAGAAATACATAATAGTCAACTTGGAGGGATTACTGAATTATGGTAAATATTAAGTGTATATTTGGTAAATTTACAGAAGTACTGAGTTCACTATATTGTATATTTGGTAAATATTGAAAGAATTACCGTTATTGCGTACGGTTTTTCTACCTTCATTACCCACTTATTTAGACCATTCTAAGACTACTTTCTTCTATGGCATTTCCTCCGCAAATTCCCCATTTCCAAGATAGGGCATATTCAAATGGGGCATTTTGAAATTAGTCTGACCTTACCTAACCTAACCTAGCCCCCATCAGACTAACGGGACCTAACCTGGGCAGACTATCAGGACCTAACCTGGGCAAACTACCGGGAAATAACCGTGGTAAAGTACAGGAAATGACCGGGGCAAAATACTGGGACCTAGCCGGATCTGGCAACACAGCTACAAAACGGTAATTCTTTCAATAAATACCGTATATTTTAGTATCATTACCCACTATTTTGGACCATTCTAAGACACTTTTCATCTATGGTGTTTATCTCGGAGATGCCCCATTTTCGAGATAATTTGGAAATTAGTCTGACCTAACCTGACCTGAGCTAACCTAACCTAGACCACAGCAAACTACTGGGACCTAACCTGGGCAAACTACCGGGATATAACCGGTGTAAACTATCATAAAGTGACTGGGGCAATTTCCCGGGACCTAGCCAGATGTGGTAACACCACTCAGCCTTAGCCAAGAACACAGTACTTCTGTAATAATACCGTATATTTATACCCTACCATTACAAAGCCTTTAGCCCTATGGTATTCTACACAAATCCTAATAATTAGTTTATGATAGGCTACATCATCTTAACAATATACATATAACTTTACATCCTTTCACCAATTCTATACGAGCAAAAGGGAAAAAAATAAATGCACCATAAGCCTCACACAAACCAAAAGAAGGAATGTAAAAATTATATAAAAAATATAAATTTCCCAACACCTTACCACTACTTATGGAAATAAGAGTACGACTACACCCTTTTCAACCTGTCAAAATTTACCGTCTCATAATATCCCTCCTCGGGTGTGCTACCAGTCTCATTATACCCTTAAAATACTACCCATTATCAGACCTCAGTACTGCCCTAGCCTTTCCCCTTCATAATCCTCGTCATTGGTGGAAAACTACCCATTACCAGACCTCAGTACTGCTCAAACCTTTCCCCTTCATTATCCTTCCCATTGGTGGAAATCCCCGTGTGGTAAAAGTGATATTAGCTTCAATATATCCTTAAAATACTACCCATTATCATTCTTCAGCACTGCCCTAACCTTTCCCCTTAATTATCCTCCCTATTGGTGTAAATCCCCTCGTGGTAAAAGTGACATTAGCCTGGCCATAGCGACGCAGGTAGTGGTCAAGGCCGGCCATTATGTTTGTTTTATCCTTCTTCTAGCCTTATATAATTATCTTACACCCTCTAGCTACACTCTACACCCTCACCCACATCACCTCTCTTCTTCTACACACTACTCACCTTGTTTATGCACCAACAAAACTTAATTAAGGTAAAATAATGTAATTGTTTTTGTCTCCCACACTCCTGGCAGTCAGTCTTACAGAGCTGTCTCACTGGGATTCAACACTCTATAATTCCAATAATATTTCATTAACTTTTACGAAATAACCTTGCACCTTTCAGAGATAATTATTCATCCTTTATACTTAAAAATAAATGTAAAATAATAAATAGGGCATTATCCTTACATATTATTGCCAGATTTAACGCAATGTGAGTATATGGCACATAAGTATTCTTTTTAAAATAACTTGTATTCGTGTATTAATTCTGGTTCTAGGTGAATCCTACTAAAAGAATTCAATACTATCATTATAGGTTCTGGAATATACTTACAAGAAAAACTATGCTCCTATTTCATTTTTTGGTTATTTGTTATTATTTTTCCTATATTACTTTCCCTTGTGCAGACGATGAAGCAAAAAACGCGACACATTTGAAAAGGTTTAATCAGCGAAGATGGATGATAACATTATTCCTATATGTATTTCCTATTTTGGAATAAATGTATATTCAGAGATAACAATTAAATATACAATGAGAATTTTAGCACTATCTGAGATAAAGATTAGTTCCTGCTGATATAAATATGTAGCCTAACAATAAAGTATGCTACGAGAATATAAGCAGTAGATCCGAGATAAATATTGGTTCTTGCTAATTTAAATATGAAGCCTAACAATATAGAGGAAATGACAAAGAAATTACTTCACTGCCAAAGTGCCAAATACTGGATTCTTGGAAACTCCGGATGTAGAATAGTTATCATCATTATCATATGTGGGTATAGGCCTACATTGTACAGAATCGTATTATCATATTACTAAAGCAGTCATTTAAGATTTCCTGGGACTGGGAGGGAAAGGTAGAGCCATAATAGCCCTCTCCATCCCATTATCTCCCCCCCCCCTTGCCATTAGCCCCCATTTCTTTCGGTTCATTGGGTCTCGCTATTTGTTGCCACCAGGATCTCGCATAGCAAAGCAAAACTGTTGAAGAGTACATGAGTACCAAGGTCAGAGATTTGCTGTAACCAACCTTATTTATATGGAAACTATTGCAGGCAACTTTAATTTCCAAACTACCCTCATTCACTTCCTATCCTTCCCTCTCCAAATTATTCATCTCTGGTTTCCTTTCAGGCAATTTTGTAACTGCTGTTGTAGACAACCACTATTATTTTCCTAAGGCTATGAACAGTGGTATTCCTCAGGACTCTGTCTTATTGCCCACTCTTTTTATTAATAATGAGCTACTTAGCTGTATTTCTTCTCCCTATTCACTCATATGGGCCATAGACAAGAATACATCGTCGGGTCCCGATGCTTGGGGTATGAAGCCAATATATTTTATATGGCTGTCGTACCCCGGGCATCAGGTATCGGGACCCTACGATATGTTCTTATCTACGGCCGATATGCCGATGATTTATCCCTACCCCACCTCTGCTAATGCTTGACAACCATTCATTCTCACAACTTTTCAACACATCATTCACATGATGGTGTAGGCTACTGGCATGCCTCATTCTTGATTACATTATCATTGATCCCTCTCTGACTTGGGCTTAGAAAAATTGGTTATTAATACTTCCCAGTTTATTTTTTAACTCTTTCTATCTTCCAACTGACTATCTCCTCTACTTCAATAACACAAATATTAATCTTTCCTTTTTTCTCAAAATTGTGTTAATTTCTCTCAGAATCTCTCTTGGGTGTACTACACAGATTCCATGAATATTTCATCCCCCCTGCTGCTGCTGCTGTCTTTGTACAGGGATCTTATCCACCTTTGTATGGAGCACTATACTTCTCTCATGTGTAGGGCGACTCAACCTTCACAACACTCCTGGACAGGGTGGAATCAAAGGCCTTTTATGTCATCTTTTCTCCTCCCCTTACTGATTCATTACAGCCTCTCTCTTCTATCACTATTACACTGACCATTGCTTTTTTGGACTCTTATCAATGTATGTTTCCTCCTCTCAGCATGATCCATTCAACCTGACATATCAACTTAACATTACTAGAAATGAGATTTGCATGCGAATTAAGACACGTAATCTGAAAGTTTATGACACTTAACATTTTATTTACTTTTACAATATATACTGTACGTGCACAAGTACCAATGGTAATACAGTATTATTTTTGCCATATGTTAAACCTTATCTTGTTTTGTTTTAATATTATCTTGGTTTATTTTTTAATCTTTACGATAATACTGGTATACATTTAACTTATCAAATTACATATGAAGCAATTTTACTGCTATGCAGCTCTAAATATAGATTTATTATTAGACCTCAAATATTCAAGCTGTTTGTGTAGGTGCATATGGGCATTTACCAGTTAATTATTGTATTTATGGAAGAAGAGAACGTTTGTTAAAATCAAATGTATATCAATGAGTGGTGCATTATCCAGTTTTATATAGAGTATAACTTAGCTTCCATCTAAAACCTTTCTTCTCCCCACTGTAACTGCTGTATTATGCCTACTTTGATAACAATGTTCTGTAAATGCTACCCTCATCTCTATAGTCTGTTATGGGAGGAATAATTTCTTGAATATAATGGAAATTACACTTCTTAAGGGTTCAAAGAAACATTTTTTATACTATATGATACATGATACCTTGCTCCACAAGGGAGCTCCCTTCAAGCGGGTGGCCACGACAGAAAGATTACCACATAATCCCAGCTGTGTCAAGAGTCACAAAACTGATCCTCAGTTTCCCGACACACTGCAAATACTTTTTTGTAGCAATTTCCTATCACCACTCCTTTCTATTCCATTTTTATAGGGTAACATTATATTATATTATCCCATCTCACTCAGCAAATTATTTCTTTTTTTGTTAACTTATAGATACACTTTTTAAAGTACTCCTCAATGTAAAGGTAAATTCTATCTGGAAAACATGAACTCACAAATTCTGTTTACATCACAGCACTCTTTTAATAAATGACACTCCCTCTGTCAAGATTAGTGTGTCTGAAAGCCCAATTGCATAACAGTACTCATAGTTATCATAAATAACATCAAAAGGTGGTGGTGGTTGGTTCTCTGGGTGCCGGCTTTGTGCTGGGTCCACTGACCACCATCCACCTACAGTAGCATAATTATAAGGTATCATAGCACATATGTATTATTAATTTTCAGCAAGTCAACTGTAACATCTTACTCAATGTTCATATTCCAAGCTTAAAACTCAAAGTAACTAAATTTAAGTACCTGAGAGCTAAGATATGATGAATGAGAAGAAACAGGGTACAATACATATAAAATTTATGAACAGAAGCAACTGAGAAGTCCAACTATGCTGTACGGATGATGATGTGGACTCCTGAATCAGTTTCCACAATCTGGCTCATTTCTCCAACTTTCAAGGCAAATGCAGCTTCCTCAAATGGTTTCTGCATAGCACCTCGGCCAAACAAACCCAGGTCTCCTCCACGTTTAGCAGAACTACAGTCAGACACCTGCAATAGAGTTTAGGTTGTAAGGTTGTGATGCATAGAATTTGGACAAGAGAAAATGTAAAACAACACCTACTCTGACTGCTTGAAAAATGAAAATATTCATGTTTACTGTCCTATTCTACAGAAAAGGTGAGCTTACCTAAGGACACCTAATGCAGAAAGGTTTTGATTCAATGCTGTGATTTCTTATGTACTGGGGACTGTCTACCCTGACTAACTGCTTCAGCATTTACACTCCCATTAATAAAGTGGTTCAACAATTTTTATCATTACAAATATTAAGTCACCAGCTTCATCATACAGTAGATTGAACTTCCAAGTCACTTGACAGTTTTCTGGGATAATAAAAAATAAGAAAAAATCAAGAGTTCAGTACAGAGCAATATGCTGAACACAAACAGCTGTTAGAAGAGTAGAATAAAAGAGAGAACAGATGGGTAGGAAACTTTTGGGCCAAGAATATGAATCTGCCAGATACAGTACGGTACTTAAATTACTGCAAAGACATTTTGTATTATGGCCTCTATTGTACTGTTTTATAGGGTTGACATACAGTACAACCACCTGTGTACTGCTGTTGTTTCAGGCAATTGTACACATAAGTTGAAATAACTCACTTCTCCATTTCCTTTACATCAAAACCATTCTTCCGTCAACTCACCCTGCTGGCTAGTTCTGCAAATGATGATTGTCCTGAAGTGATCTCCTTGCGGTATTCTGAAAAGCAATCAAACATTACTGGGTAAACAAATTGATGAAGCAATATATAACTCCCTCATCCTATAACCACTGAATAAATCATGTGACCTTACATTCAACCACCAATCTTACTACACATAATACATACTTTACCTTCCAAACGAGCAATGATTTCCTCCTTTGAAAGATATATATACTGTACTACTTGCTGTAGATATATACCGTACCCATCACATTCATCCACCAATCATGCTACACATAACACTAAGTCTTCACCTTCCAAATGAGCAATGACTTCCTACTTTGAAATATATACTAGATGACACCCCTACATTAATTTTAACATCAGTAAGCGCGGGCAGTTGTCATTTGAGACATGCCGGACGGGTATCGTCTTGGCCCCAGCAGTGACAATTTAGCACGACACATTACGTTTCTTTTTTATATCAAAAGTTTAGCTGATTTTAAATTAAATTTTGAGTGTTCAAGAACTCTTACTATTTAACTATACATTATTAAACATAAAGAAATACATTTGAGTACTTTAGAACAAGAATAATCATGAAATACCCAGAAAAAATAGCACTGGGTGAAAGAACGTCATCCCTGCTTGCTTGCCCATGAGACACCGATGGATGGGCACAGAGGGTGGGCCTGGGTGGCGGAGGTAAGACACTCGTGTCACACCAGTCAGGCGTACCAACATTACATCACACTGTTAAAGGGATGATAACGAAACATTTTTTGCCTACTGTACCTTCCAAACTGGCAATGGCTTCCTCCTTTGTATTGGTGATGTTTTCCTGACGCCATGAGGAAGGTCTACGCGAGCCTGCATGCTTCACCAATAGATGGGAGCACTGCACTTTGTCTGGTCCACCACCGCTGCCTCCACCGGTTGGCTTGGCTGGTTCTGTAGGGGCGTCCCACTGGCTCTCTTTTGTGTAAACATTCAGGTAATACGTTTGACCTGCAAAATTGAAACATTGTGTATAATACTATGCTGTAGTATGTTATAAATAGTACTGTATTGACCTTGTTTGGCTTAACATTATTCAAGCATAAAATCTATTTGATTTATACACAGCAATTTTATGAAGGTACAGTATATAAAATCCCTCTGGTCAGTAATGTCTTTATACCGCAATAAGTTATCCAAGACTTACCATACTTATTTATTAAATGTGTTCATTAAAGATCAGATAATAGTTGGCTATTAGTAACAACCAGACCTTTCTTCTCCTTTACCATTAATTTACAGTATAAATCATTCCAATTGACAGGCTATAGTTCCAGGCAGTCTACCCACATTAAATTAGGTTTGGGTTATTTTAGAACCTAATCTTTAACCATGTTTTTAATTTCTTGCAAATAGCAAATTATTTGTGAATTAATGGAGGGTTCTCAGACTCGTGGTATAAGTAAGTAAGTGGTGTTTTAAATATTTACCCTCATACCCTGAGTAACCCTCTGGATCTAACCACATATCTATATGAATCTGTGCCTGGTGTGAAAAGCCCCTCTAATATTACCTCATAACCCTTCATTATCTCAAGGAAGTTATGAGGAAGGATTTATATTATAAATGCTTCATTTACAATTATTTGAATTAATGAGCCAAGATGACCAACATAAATTTAAATGCGTCATTTTCGACGAAAATACCAACAGAAATGGATAATTACTGAACTTAGAACAAGAAGCAACACACAATTGTGATTGATATAACAAATAACCCTTCATCCTTCCCGGCAAGTCTAAAATGTCATCGGAACACTTTACATCCTAAACCATTGTAATTACTTTAAACATTACCGTACCATTAACTATAAAGCATTACATGTATTAAAATATTCATTATACTATGGTTGGTTACCTGTAGAACGACTGACACGTTTCTCCCAGCCAGATGGAAGCTCTGAATCCCCCATGTCTATATGAATAAGATGAGTTGTTGAGTCGGTAACTATGAGTGCACAAAGTAATGCCAAGGAAGAGAAGCAGCTGACAAGTATTGACCACCACGGCACACACGGACAACATGTCTTACAATCTCTCTTGCAGTACAGGGAAACACTCTTTATTTTATGTTTTCTTGTTTTTTGTAGGTGGGATATTGGTTAAATAAATTAAGTCTTTATCGTTTGTCAGATTTTCCCTTATTAATAATTTCGGAGCATGGTTTCTTTATTAATGTTATTTTTCAATGGCCATTCATCCCTACAGACAAGTCATCTCCGTAATCCGTATAATGATAGACTTTGTAAAACAGGCCGCGGGAAATCACTCGTCACGGCCTCGGGACTCTGGTGTTACATTCTTTTTTCTTATTATTTGCTAATTAATAACATGTAATGCATAAATCATCGTATCTGACATAATCTGGAATACTTCCTACCCTTTTAACAAAACATACTACTTATTGAAATAAAAGTTTTTCAAAATGTAATTGATATCTGTAGATTGTTTTTAACAATATACATAAAATTATTGCAAGTGATAATAGCTCCCATTAGTATATCAAAATGTATATAATATATACTGATCCACAGTTAAGGAAAACTGTAAAGATTAGGGGGAACTACTATAATAAATAGAAATGACTGCTGGGGTTCTTTATCTGGCAATGTAGAGAACAATCAACATAGAATATATGTTTAGGTACTCCAAGGCACATATACCAGTGGTACGACTGTATAATTAACGAAACTGATGGCCTTAGATGGTGACTGCTGTTAACTTTTCAGCTGGTCTTCCTTAATTACAGGCAACCAAGAATTCAAGGGCCAACTGATCATTGTGTTATTTGTTGTCAGAAAGCAACACCAGAAAACAAATTTAACTTAACTGCACTCATGGGACTGGAAATAACGAGGAGGCATTTTGGCCCATATGCAAGAACTATTATAGTGTTGACACAGACTACAGTACAACCACTTGTGTAATGTTGGTTGTTTTTTCAGACAGCTATTGTACACCTAACTTACTTTCCCATGGTGTGGTTAACGGTATGACGACTCCATGGACACGATACACAGCCATCCTACTGGTACAATTGCCAGCACTTATAACTGGTACAGAAGAGGAGGAATGACAACGCTGACTGTACCTCTTATAAGTGCTGGCAACTGTACCTCCCCATCGTCAACACCATGGATATTCTTGATTACGGTCCTTTTCCCCAGACACGGATATCCTAGCATGTGGTCCTTTTCCCCAGACATACAGTAGATATTCTTGATTACGGTCCTTTTCCCCAGACACGGATATTCTTGATTACAGTCCCTTTCCCAAGACATGGATATTCATGATTACAGTCCTTTACCCCAAATAGCAAGTTACCTACGTGCCATGTCCCACTCTACCAACTCAAGTGGGCCACCAGTATAAGTAGGAAGACGAGTTGACAATGTCTACAGCCCTAATTGAACCAACTTACCATCAAAATGTTGTTGTATTATTGAAGGGAAGCACTGGCAACCTTCATAGATTTAACTACAGTAGTTTTATTATTTAATAGACAATAAATAACATCTTTAAAAACATATCTGGACTAATGCCAGAACATTATAAAAAGTCACACAAACCCCAAATGTATAATACAATGCATGAGTCTGTAAAGTGTTAAGAAGGTTGTCATTTATAGTTACATCCAGGTGTATTGTATTATCTTATTACACTGTAGGCTACAGGTTCTTGTAATAATGTTTCAGAACTTAAAGGAAAACAACAGAGTCTACAATTGGTGGAAAGGATTCTTTTACCTCCTTAGATTGACATTTCTCAACTGTTATCATAGAAGTAAATTCTTACAAGCCTGTAAATATGGAATGGAGTAAAATTATACCTCAAAGTGACTGTACAGTCACACACAAAAATGTATAACACAACAGGCTGACTAAATTTTTTGTACTGATGCTGCTTCACATGTTAGTCTATAATGTGACATAAAATACCAACATGGATAAAAAGGTGTTAAATTTTATGATACAAGTACTGTACATGTATATGTCCGTAAGGTGTGACATATACAGTACTGTACTAAAAAATCAATACCATCATCTTTGCTGCTGAAATTAATTGTAATATACTAGAACTCGTGAATACTGTACTAACTATTTGTAGAAATGAAGTACACGTGCATAAGTTTCTCTTTTACAATAACATAAAAATGCAACAAGCAACAAATAGGTACTCACAATACAATGTTTTATGCCTGATATTGAATATACAGTATTATTCTAATATTGCCTAAATATTCAGATCTTAAAATTGCCTTAAGGCACATAACAGGAAGCTGTGAATGGTTAACTTTCCTGATTTTGAGAACACTTAATAAAGTACAATTAAAAGGAATAATTTCTACTGCACTTCAGGATGCGTTGGCTTTTTCTCTTATAAGTCTCCGAAGAATCTTTCCCGAGGGAGAACGTGGAACAGCATCAATGATCTCCACACCACCTCTCAGTTTCTTGTGAGGTGCCACTCTCTCTGTATATGGGGTTAAGAGGAAGTATTACAACAACTGTTACAATATAACTAGTAAGATTACTATTATATCAATATTTTGTTTTTCACACTCAAGAAGTCTTATTTATCAACACCTGTATCCATTTCCACTGCTTAAACTCATGACACATCAACATTCAACTAGAGATGTATTGGACATCTAGAAATGTAAATGTGTGGATACAGATGAAGATATTTGGTACATCTCTAGTTCAAACCCAACAATAAGACTGGTACAGTATTATTAAACTACTTCTTTGAGGAAAAGTTCTCTGTCCCTCAATTTTTATTATTTTGCAATATGAATTGAGCGACAATGAGCCTTCTCCTTGCAGAAGAAGTTCAATATCACCACAATATACAATATGTATTCTGTTGTACTGCCTCACCTTGTACCCAGGCGACCAACTCCTCAGGATCCACAGTGCAGCCAGGTTTGGGTACAACATAGGCCCTGGGCAACTCTCCGGCCTCCTCGTTAACAATTCCTACCACTGCCACGTCTCCTACTGCTTCATGAGTCACCAGCAGTCCCTCAAGCTCTGCTGGTGCCACCTGCATCAATTAATCCATCAACAAAAGCATTTGAGGCTGCAACCTCCACCAAGACTGAGCAATGTTTGTAATACTGTATATACATAGTCAAGAAACAGTTGTATTAGTTATGAGAGTTACACCTTTAATTCACTGAACAATAAGAGCATGATGAGGATACTAACCTGGAAGCCCTTATATTTTATGAGTTCCTTAATACGGTCAACAATATAGAAAATGCCATTCTCACTGTAGCGTCCAACATCTCCTGTGTGAAGCCAACCTTCAGCATCTATCAGGGTACTTGTTGCTTCAGGGTTGTTTAGGTATCCCTTGAAATGAGTAAAGAATCTTTAATAAGTTCTCAAAGTTTATAATATTATCTTATACCACATTGCAATTCCGTTGTTTCTATGGCTAACTCTGAGGATGTGGCTTGACTTCTTGGTAATGCCTGGGTTTTTTATTCAGAAATGAGTAGTCTCTAAATGAAGAAATTTGTTCTGGTGTGACGATACAGTAAATCCTCTTTACGTCTTAACAATAGGGACTCTGGCCCTTATGACTTAAACAGATTTATGACTTATTGTGGAGCCCATCATAATGAAAGTAAAGATTGGTTAAAGCTAAATAATTTGGTTCAGTCAGGTAACACTTCAATTGATTAAAAAATAGTCTCAAGAGTTATTGGTAGTCATGATAAGATAATACAGTTGGTAGATATTGTTAAATGATTTTGCAATTCCTTCTTTTCTTTTTATCGATACCACAATTAGCTGTGAAAGTTTATTTCCACTACCTTAAATCTATTACAACTATATTTTCTTCATTAGCAGTATAATTATGTGTACTTACTTTTGTTATTATTGGTCCTCTGACACATAATTCTCCATCCTTATTTGGTCCAAGAGAATCCCCAGTTTCCATGTCCACAATCTGTAAATATTATTATACAGTACAGTACTCCATGTAGTATTTCATGGTAGTGAGGATTGAAGACCCCACCAAAGGTTCAAATATCCTCAAAGCTGGACCCACTGTCTGTCAGGGGTTGGAAATCCTTATCATGAGCATAAATGTACTGTAATTTGAAAACATAAATATACTTTGATCTGCCATGCTTTTAATCTCCTTGGCTATTTTAACTTTCTGATTTTTCTGGTTGCCATCAGATGATTTTACTCACCTGAGGGATGGCCACATGCTTTATTGTTCATACCTTTGCTTCACAGTGTGGGGCAACCTGACCAACAGCACCAGCAGTTTTGGTATCACCGGTGAAACAAGCCAGGGTGGTCTCAGTCATACCAAATCCTTGCCTCACAGTCACACCACTGAACTGAAATACAAATAATACATTTTGATCTATATCTACACCATTTGGGTCAGTACAGTACAGTAGCTGGGTGTCCAGTGAGCTCATATTAATCTATATATGGGTATCGCACCCAGTATATTCAAATTACACTCATCAAAATATTGTCACAGAAATACACATCCAGTACATCATCAGCTATTGTTTATACAGTAGGTCATTCTGAGATTATCACCTTTCTGTTGTAAAGTCTTAAATGTCATTCTGTATACTGTAATGAGAACTTTACTTACATTTTCCATTCATGTATAGTGTGAAAAAAAGAGCTTAAATGTACGATGAAAGGTAAAATATTATTATTATATAGACAGTAAAATAAAATAGCAATACTGTACATTGTCATTCTTTATCTTACCCTGTTTGATAGAAGATCTTGAACTTCACCAGCAAGTGGGGCAGCTCCACAAACAATGCTCTTCACATGAGTTAGGTCAAACTTAGATACCAGGTCATGTTTGGCCATGAAGATGGCAAGAGGTGGCACCAGTGGTACATATGTTACCTGAAATTTAAACAGCATTAGATAGCATTTTGTATCCAGTCTCTGGCAAGGGCAATATATTTTTTTTAAGGAAGTGGATTGTATCAGTTATGAGTGAAGCATTAACAAATAAAAATCAGTACACATAACAAAACACTTAGTACAAAGATACAAAACTTACCTTGTAGTTCTGTATTGCAGTTAGATAAATGTTAGGAATAAACCTAGGCAAAGTGACCATTGTTGCCCCATGAGTTATAGAGGACAAACACAATCCAATCCCAAATGTGTGGAAAAATGGCAGGATACCCAAAATTACATCATCACTAGACAGATTCAGGTATTCAGTCCTCCTATAAGAAATGTAATAGAATTACATTAATGATACAATATATTTTACTGTACAGTATATACATAGAATAATACTGTCTGTAGTAATGATGTTGACATCAATAACTAATCCTTGAATATATAAATACTCATACAAATGGACGAGTTCATCACTATGGGTTGAATACTTCCTATGCTGTATAATTCATCAGTTAGTAACAAGAGTATACAGTACCCAGAAGTTGAAAGGACAGCCAGCCAGTTGAAGGATGAGAGTTCCACACCCTTAGGCAGCCCTGTGGTACCTGAGGAATATGGCAGGAGAACCAAACCTTCACCAGACACCCCAGAAGGAGCCCAGTCTATGGGAGCCTCTTGCTGTAGGCTGGTCACAGGTTCTATACCATCCACAGCATTATTTCCTAATACATACAGTCCCTGGTGATAAACAAAGACAAATTTTAGTAAAGTTTCTAGTGCCCGGCTACAAAAGCAGCTAATCAGTCCTCATCGAATTACAACATCTTGGCTAATGGAACTCAGATTTGAGCCACAAAACCATCTAAGGATGTAATAATATGGAACAACACTTACTTTATCAAAGGTCTGCTATTACCAAACATCCACATTTATCCCTATTTTCTCCATCACTACATGTATACAATATAGGCTATTAATTAACACACAATCACTACTTAAGATCAACAGGTATATCAAAATGTCAACACTTTTACTATATTAATGAATCTTCTATCCTGTAATGGATAAACTGGTACTGGTATGGATGGTATTGTACATCTCTCCACAAACAACAGTGAAATGTATTCTCCAAACTTGATTTACCTTTATATCCTCCAGGTCCTTTGTAGCTTCCTGAACACTTGGTAAACAAGCAGGATGGCCAATAACCCACCGAGCTTTGCTGTGAGTGATATGACGACGCAGTTCACCTGTCAACATTAACATCATGAAGGAGACTGTCTTGTTGGCAAATTGAAAGGCTATTGATTCCTCCTAACTATGCCAGAAAACAGACACCCTCAATGGTACTAACTGGAGATCTGTTTCATGGCATAGTTTAGACTTTAGAGGAATCAGAGACTTTCCCAATTCACCAACAAACGAATCTCCACTTAAGACCCTTTTTCAGGAGAGAAGTGGTAAATATTTTGCTAAATCTTTACTGGGAGAATGCCAATCTAAAAAACAAACTTTCATTTTGCTTGGTGCAACAGGGTTTATAAGCAGATTAAATTACAAAACTGTACATGTTGTGAAAACATAATTTATAGCACAATGCAGAGTTTGATTAATTATAACTACAAAAACGAGTACAAAATAGTATCATATGGTTGGTACACTCACAACACTCTCTTTGTACAAGAGTACCAGTACTGTATCTTAACCTTTTTCAAATACAGGAAGAGGATACAAACTATTAAACTATGTCTGTTGACATGTATATTAATTTTAATTTGACTTATATCAAGAGTACAAGGCTATAATAATCTTCAATATTTACCAGGCGTATAAAGAGGATTGGCAAATGTAACTGGAGCACTGATGGCAGCAGCAGCCAAGAAGGTGGGTGGTGCCAGGATACAGTTGGGTGTCACAACACACACTACTTCATCTGCTGTCAGTCCTGCAGCCTTCCACCCATGACTCAATTTGCGTATCATGGAATTGAGCTCATTGTAGCTCATTGCCTCTCCTGACACTCCATCTATCTGAAAAACAATAGTTATCAAGTTTTAAAAGTGTTCTGGTGAAGTATAATTTTCTTTATAATACTGTACAGCTATGAGCCATACTTTCTGACTACCCAGCACAGTTTAAGGGTGTAAAAAACTGATCACTTATAATCCAAAATTATTTGTGGATTTGCTTATACTGAAACATACACAGATTGAGGTATAAAAAACCTTCTTGTCTGGCATAAGACTACAACCAAGAGCTTCCCTACTAGACAGCCACAAGTTTTATACATGGTTAATGCACAAGACAATACAGTATAGTATATATTTCCCTACCAGTGCTGCCTTGTCACCATGTTGAGCAATTCTGTTGATCATATACTCAGCAAATGACTCCTTTGGCACTGGACCCACATCTTCCCACTGACATTTGTGGATATGGTCTTCTTTTTCACTGCCCATCATCACCATTGCGTCTCCCTGTAAAAATATGTTGAGGATTTGGAGTAAATATGGTTTTATTTATCAATGCCCATCATCACCAAAATATCTTCTCTTTATAATAATAAATAATTAAGGATTAGGAGTGTTTGGAATTGGTTATTATATAATTGATCCCCTATACAAGCTGTAACCTCTTGGGATAGTATACTTTTGGTAGATTGGAGTGCCTCGATTCCTCCAAAGTACAGTATGCCTGGACATGGGACCAGATTAACAAAAATAATGGTAGCCTCTTGCTTGGAATACAGGCAACAGTTTGGAGGAATCAGTTGCTCAAAATTTACCGACACTGTATTTCTCCTTAATGCAGTAGTTATAGTCATCTGCCAAAGGACACTAATTATTATACAGTAAAATGGATTCAACACAGTAAAGGAGTTAGATTATTAATGATATTATTATTGTTATTAGTTGAAATTTATAAATGCATTAATAATTAACATTGTTTATAATATTCCAATCATCTTTGTAACTACATATCTTTACTTGGAGTGAGTCTTCAAAGAACATGCTTTTCCATTAAGCAACATAATTAATCAACCAACATCTTTTCTAAAATGACAAAAACATTAAAGAAAATACTAGAGAACTATTATTAAAGCTCCACATTGTGTGGGTACGAGAAACTACATAATATTGCACTTGACCTCACGTGATGACTGTGGTACCATGACTAGGCAACCCCCCACCGTCCCCCACGCCCTCATAGTCCCCATTACACCCCCAGAGTCCCCCCCTCACACCCTTACAGTTCCCATAGTACTCCCACAGTCCCTTATAGTCAGCCAAAGGGAGGGGAGTGGGGACAGAGTTCACATAAAAATATAAATTAATCCTTGTGGTTGTAATGCTACCCGTACCGTGGGTTACAAATACTGTAGTGTAAATACAGATGAGATGATGTACGAAAGGTGGGGTGGGGTCCAATAATGGGTCTGTATTTGCCTTGAAAGATGCAGTGCCGGGTGTTTAGGAGAGCCTGCCTTGCCTTGGTGAGGGAGGAGCCAGCCAGCCAGCCATGCAGCGTCTCTCACCGGGAGAAGGGTTTTGTTTCCTCACATATCGTGGGGGCAACACTAGACACTACTCCCATCTCTTTGGCATTTCATTCGCTTTTAAATATAACCTAACTCATATTTTATCATCTAATCACACTTCCCTGTTACTGTATAAATTAAAATTGTAAAGTGTAAAGCCAGGGAACGGTACAAACAGTTCGGGTTTCTGGAAAAGTGGATGCAAATATTTCCTCCACAAAGCTTTAGGAAACAGTGCAGACAGCGCATAGTCCCGTGAACACACATACACACACTGACACAGGTGTGCAAAAGAGGCGGGGAGCCGAGCCGAGCCGGGAACCACTTGTGGAGTACATACAAAAGAGTAAAATAATATGCTACCACATAAACCCTTCCTTCAAACTAATTACTATACACGAATACTTTATCTAGCTTATATTAACAGAGAGATGATCGATCAGAGAGATGTCCAAAGTATGTGGTTGCCCAAGCATCTAAATAGATTCCTTGCTTGTGTCTGGGAATATGAACAAAGTTTTATACCGGCTGGCCACCCACACTCACACACACCCAGCCAAGACCTTACCTACTACTCAAACGTTTTGTACACAGACAGACGTTAAGTATAAGGGTCGTATTCCTTGTCACACTATAGGTACACCCACCAAACAACACGAGACCGACAGACTGACTGACAGACTGGGTGACTGTCAGACTGTGAGACCCCGCACAAGGTTTGGGAGGGTGGGAGGAGAGGCGCGAGAGTTTAGGGTGTGGTTTGTGGAGAGAGAAAGAGAAAGAGAGAGAGAGAGAGGGTAGCTGGAGGGGAAAGGAATTAAGGCAAAATGCTTGTTGGATGACGAGGTGAGGAGGGAGGGATAGTGGAGTCTGTATGAGGGCAATGTACTCTCTCTCACTACCACCTACACACAACACTCACATATGCCACACACACACATACTGTATATACATCGATCAGTTACATAGCCATGATATAACCATTCAAGCGTAAGCCCCGATAGCTATTTATTACGAAGTCCATTAACCTAACATCTCTTTTCAACTGTAATTTTTATTTTCAGAAACAATATGGTAAATAAAAAACAAAATAAAGATGCTAAAATTTACCCCACACCCCAAGTATTACATAGGTTCTATATCTACCATTACATCCAGTACATCATTACTAACTGTGTTAATAATTATGAGTTTGTCAAAAGATGGTGTTATTATTAATATTTACCGTAGTCTGGTCTGGAGGGGTAACATAAAATTTCGTCTCCTCTCCTCGGCTTCCGTGCACGAACCTAGAATGCCCCTATTATTTGCCTTTTTACCCACTTAACGCTATCTTAACCCCAAGAACATAATACACATTATACTTAACATTATAAACGTTCACAATATTTTCCTAGGAGAGAGAGAGAGAGAGAGAGAGAGAGAGAGAGAGAGAGAGAATGAATGATCTTGAGGGGCTGATTGATTGAATTTGAGAGAAAGAGAGAGAGAGAGGCTGATTGATTGAATTTGAGAGAGAAAGGCTGATTGATTGAATTTGAGAGAGAAAGGCTGATTGATTGAATTTGAGAGAGAAAGGCTGATTGATTGAATTTGAGAGAGAGAGAGAATGAATGATTTTGAGAGAGAGAGAGAGAGAGAGAGAGAGAGAGCTACATCACGAGTCATGACAAAGGTAGGGTATTATGCCTTGAATGATGCTGACTCAACCCTCACGTGTACCTCCTCCTCCTCCTCCTCTCCCTACCAACCACGTCCTTAACCCCTGCCCCCCTTCTACCACAACCACGTCCTCAACCCCTGTCCCTCCTACTCCTACCACAACCACGTCCTTAACCCTGCCCCCCTTCTACCACAACCACGTCCTCAACCCCTGCCCCTCCTACCACAACCACATCCTCAACCCCCTTCTACTACCACAACCACGTCCTGAACCCTCACTCCTACCACAACCACGTCCTCAACCCCCCCTCCTACCACAACCACGTCCTTAACCCTGCCCCCCTTCTACCACAACCACGTCCTCAACCCCCTTCTCCTATCACAACCACGTCCTTAACCCCTGCCCCTCCTACCACAACCACGTCCTTATCCCCACTCCTACCACAACCACATCCTCAACCCCCCCCTCCTACCATCACAACCACGTCCTCAACCCCCTTCTCCTACCACAACCACGTCCTCAACCCCCCCTCCTACCACAACCACGTCCTCAACCCCCCCTCCTACCATCACAACCACGTCCTCAACCCCCCTACTCCTACCACAACCACGTCCTCAACCCCCCCTCCTACCACAACCACGTCCTCAACCCCCCCCTCCCTCCTACCACAAGCTGAAACCACAACCGCTATCTTCCTACTACTGATACTACTACCACTACTACTACTATACTACCACCACTACTACTATTGTATTCCTTTCATAATCACTATCCTCCTCCTCCTCCTCCCACCACTACTACCACCACCACCATCATTTTCCTTCTACAACCGCTGTCTTCCTACCATAACTGCTATACTTATCCTAGTTATACTATCACAACCCTCATACTACAACCATATCATTCCTCAACCAACAATGACGTCAATTTCCTATAGTCTGTGAACATTATTATTATTATTATTATTATTATTATTATTATTATTATTACAGTATCCTTATTATTATTATTATTATTATTATTAACAAACCTCTATCTATACTGACCCAATTGCCTTCTTTACAAATGATGGATATTTACTGTACACTCAAGGTCGTGGTAAAATTGTTGAACTAGCGTCGGTGACAGACTAAAAGCCATGAGCGAGCGGTGAAGGCAATCTCTCAACCTGTCCTACTAAATGAATAATGAAGTGTGTGTGTGTGTGCGTCTGTGTGTGTGTGTGTGTGTGTGTGTGCGCGCAGATCAATCGATTGCCACTCTTCCGTAGTCTCTGATGATGGAATGTGAGCAGTGAAATGAACTTACTAAGGGTGCAGTGAAGTTTGCTGTCTCTTTAGTTCAAGATGGTCTAGTAACACCTTAACTTAAAATATGAAAACACGGCCTCGAAAAATGGCACGAAATAATAGCCATTGGTCTGGGTCGAAACTTATAGCTGTTCCTCTCTATTTGTCCATAAGCCTGACCCAAGGTGGCCGAGTACAATACAGAAGTAGTAAGTAAATAGCAGTATACGTGTGTCCTGAACGATCGAAGCTTTCCTTACCAATTCAACTTGTTCTACCAATATTATGGAGGGCCTGAATAGGGGATGGAAATAATATGTACACATGCATTGTACCGAGTGATTGATTGCTTTAGCACATGTTATACAGAGAGAGAGAGAGAGAGAGAGAGAGAGAGAGAGAGAGAGAGAGAGAGAGAGGGAGAGATAGAGAGAAGGAGGGGAGAGAAAGCAATGTTTACCCAACAATATTGACACACATACTTAGTCACAAGGCCCCAGTCACTCCCAGCAAACAGATAATATAAAGCAAACGATAAGATAAAGTTGTGTCTATCAAAATATATAATACACTTTGGTTGAGGGGAGTTTCTTTTGTTGGTGAACTGGAAGGTTTCTTGATTCATCCAAACTATGCCACAAAACGGATGTATTATTATTACGTTCCACTGATGGAGTCTTATTTCTGGTATAGAGTCAGTTAGGAGGAATCAATAGTCTTCCAATCTGCCAACAACAAGACAGTCTCCTTAATCTGCTGTGGGATCATTTAGAGAGAGAGAGAGAGAGAGAGAGAGAGAGAGAGAGACGTAGGGGTTAGAATGAGGGGCGTGGACCAGCCCTAAAATCGAGTGTAATTTATATCTCTGCTTCATACACTACCCGCATGTGATTCACTCTCAGTACACACTTATGTCTTACTGATTACTGGTGCCCACATGTTCTCTTTCACCACACTCCACTCATCCTAAGAGAGAGAGAGAGAGAGAGAGAGAGAGAGAGAGCCCACACAAAAACTATTTCAAACGAAAGTCAGACTGGCCTTTAGAGAGAGAGAGAGAGAGAGAGAGAGAGAGAGAGAGAGAGAGAGAGAGCCCACACAAAAACTATTTCAAACGAAAGTCAGGCTGGCCTTGAGAGAGAGAGCCCACACAAAACGGTGGTTCAAACGAAAGTCAGGTTGGCCTTCAGAGAGAGAGAGAGAGAGAGAGAGAGAATTATACCAATCACTCTTCACAAATGCACACCATCATATATCTTTCCATCACCCTCCCCTCCCCCCTCCCCCAACATGCATACCAGCCACCATCACCACCAATTTATAGAGTACAATCATGGACGGTATCATTCCCAAGTCTACAAGGGTACAGGGAAGACGATGATGATGATAACAAGCAACCATATTATTATTATTTTATGTGTTTCAAAAATGTTCCCCAAGTCTACAAGGGAGATAATAATAATAATAATAATCAGCACCTATAATACATAATCATGTTCTTCACTTATTGTTCAATATTTCTTTCTGCCTTGGAATAGACTAACAACAGACAGAGTCTAGGAAAATACTAGATCTTAATTTCGTTCATCTATTTAAAAATATACCTTACTTTACTTTACTCTTCCCTACCCTACCTCTGTTTTCTTCCCCCTATCTGTCTCACCTCTTTATCACCTTCTTCTGGCGCCTAATATCAATCAATCAAAACCCTACCCTATCCTATTCTAACCTAACCTAACCAAAACTGAATATTTATTGTACAGCCACAATCATATAACCACCGACACTTTCCCTCCATTATAGTAAATATCTTGGTAATAAAGAACAACACATGTATGATTTTGTAACACCTCAAAATAATAATAATAATTGAGGGGGTTGAGTTGATGTAAGGTGTTGTTGTATGATTATATTTTGATGTGATTCCGATTTATTTGCACGATGGAAGGAAAGTATTGGTGGTTATTTGATTGTGGCTGTACATTGGTTTGCCTTCTGATGAAAAAGATAGACAGACAGTTTTAGTTCCCCGTAACCTATCAGACTAAGGAAATATACGGTAGCCCTTGAAGACGGACACTCAATCAGTTTGCTTATATGTACAGTCGCGGTCAAAAGAAAGTTTGCTCTGACGCGCCTCTCTCTCTCTCTCTCTGGGTACGTCACTGTCTCTGTCTGTTTCTCTCTCTGGGTATGTCTCTGCCTCTCTCTCTCTGTCTGTCTGTCTGTCTCTGGGTATGTTGGTGAACTTTGAGGAAAATAATGTAATGAATGAGACAGGTTATATAACATATTATATCTATATTTTTTTAGTTAAACATAGGGAAATAATTACCTCTCGTTCACTACAACATTATTCTCAAAGTTAAGGGACCCCGTGATCGTGTAAGAGACCAGCTGGTGGCTTCTGATTCCTCCTGACTATGCCACGAAACAAGTTCCTTCAATAAAGGTGGTGTTTCGTGGCAATGTTTGAAGGACTCGCTAACCTCAAATTTTCGGAACTATACTTTAATTAAATCTGGAGCAAATTATTCCAGGAAAAGGGACCAGACGAACACAAAATAATGGTGTCTTGTGGCTGGGAATAATTAGGAGAAATCAATTGCTCCATATTTACCAACAGTATACAGTATTACCAACACTATACAGTACTACAAATACTACCAATACTACCCTCTTCACCATCATACCAGGGTTATAGAGGCCATAGAACTTTAAACCACGACTGTACATCAAGGGTCGGGTTGTGCAAGACTCGAGTTCATGACACTGAATTATAATGCCTTCTATTTTATTTGGTTTGCTTTCCTGGTAAAAATGCTCCGATTCCCTTACATTTTGCTTATTAGGCTACGTAGATTCTCTCTCTCTCTCTCTCTCTCTCTCTCTCTCTCATAATCAAAGACAAAAGTCGTGTCGTTAAATTTGGTGGAAACATATGGTAAAGAACTAACCATACTGGACATAGACGTTATTGTGGTGGGGCTTTTCATTATGTTTCACAAGTTAGGCTATATCAAATCATCGGACAAGACAACGACACCACTTTTGTTTTTAATAGTACAATATTTACCAATGTTTACTTTTTGTTATCTAAGCTAGACAGATGCTTCGATGGACCATGCAGCACATTTACTGAGAACCAATGATTTATTTTTATATACAATACCTCAAAACGTCCAATAATAAAAGTCACACATTTTTGCTGTAGTGATAAAGGGGGAGCATAACGATTGTCGAAACTCAGTAACTCCATCAACAATATATTCCTTTGTGTTAGTTATTTTTTCTTTTGTATCTGCAGACCTACTAAAAATTTTAAAAGTAAACTCAATACCTGATACCCTGCTGATACTTATTACTCCTGTTCACGAAATGCTATAGTTATTAGTTATGACTGTTATGTATCGTTGCTCAACCCCTCTTTGATAATAATTCTTATACAACGATCGTATAGTTTGCCAATGCACTCCATGTATTGAATGCAGTTAAGAGAGCAAGAACCTCTTTTATTCTACCTTGATGGCCTACTTATGCCTCCAAACTATAATTATATGCCCACAGTCTATCCTCATAATTAAATAAAGGACGAACATTTATTTCGAACATTTATCTATTTATATATTAATTATTTTACAGTCACGAGCCTCTCCCTTTAAATAAATAAAGGACGAAACTATTTATATATTAATGATTTTACAGTCACGAGTCTCTCTCCTATAAATATGAGACGAAGTAAGTGCTATAGAATGTCCACAAGAGAGAATACAATGTGTGAGTGTAATGTCTGTGTGAGTAAGAAGAAGCACTGAGGTATTGACGTTACGACACACTGCTGGCCGGCCACCAGACGTCAATAAACACGTCAATAATGGAGTGGCAGAAAACACGAACCTGTCCTTACCTAGCCTGACTTGACCTGGCCTGACATAAGCTATCCTAAACTGACCTAACACAAGCTATCTATTCTAACCTGTCCTGATCATATCTTAACCTAATCTAACCCCTAGCCTTACCTAACCTTAACAAACCTAACTTAACCTGACCTGACCTAACATAAGCTATCCTAAACTAACCTAACACATAAGCTATCTATTCTAACCTGTCCTGACCCTATATATCTTACCTAATCTAACCTATCCTAACCCCTAGCCTTACCTAACCTTAACAAACCTAACCTAACCTAACCTTACCAAACCTAACTTAACCTATAACCTTAACAAACATAACATAACCGCACCAAAACTAACCTAACCTAACCAAACCAAACCAAACAATACATTCAGCCGCAAAAGTGTCCCACAAGTATGAAACCTAGATATGCAGCAAAATAACAACAACAACAAAACGGTTCCTGGACTTTTGGCACCTCGTCTAGTTATGAATCATTGAAGGGAAGAAGGTGAGGAAGGAGAATACAAAGAGACCTGCTGAGTATACCTTCGACGTAACTATATATCAACATGTAGTTATTATTAGGTGGAGGGGGGAGACACGCTCTGCTCCTACCTAGACACACGAGTAACTATTTTTTTATGGTATTGCTTGTAACTTGTCACACGAGTAATTAGTTTCGCTTGTAACTTGTCACACGAGTAACTAGAATCGCTCGGAACTTGTCACACGAGTAACTTGTCACGCGAATAACCTGTCACGCGAATAACCTGTCACGCGAGTAAGTAGTATCGCTTGTAACTTGTCACGCGAGTAACTAGAATCGCTCGTAACTTGTCACACGAGTAACTTGTCACGCGAGTAACTAGTATCGCGACATATATAACAGGCTCTGTCAAAATATATACTCTGCTCGTAACTATAGTCACACGAGTAACTATAGTAAGGTAACACGAATATCACCAAGTAACATGCCTGAACACGATGGTAAGATGGCATATATTACACGAACATAACAACATAACAGGCCCAGTCCAAACCCACGGTGCCTCTGATAGATTATAGTGAGCCATGAGATTTATTAGTGTTTTCCAATGAGAACTGGGGCTGTATATATGTGCAAGAATTAAGGGGAGGTTATAGTTTTGGCATTTTTGGAGATAATGATTCCTCCAAAGTATTCCAAGCAACAAAACACCATTATTTTTGTTCCTCTGGTTCTGTTTTCTGGCATACTTTGGAGGAATCAATGCGCTCCAGTGTACAGCCACAATCAAATAACCACCGACACTTATCTACCATCGTGCAAATAAATCAGTATCATATCAAAATATAATCATACAACAAGACCTTACGTCAACTCAACCCCCTCATTTTTTTATTATGAGGTGCTGCAAAATCATACACGTGTTGTTCTTTATTACCAAAATATTCACTACGATGGAAGGAAAGTGTCGGTGGTTATTTGATTGTGGCTGTACCTTAAGGGGGAAGTTTTGTGTTAGTAATTCTGGAGCAACTGAATCCTCCAAACTATTCCAAGCAACAGAACACCATTATTTTTACTGTTCTGGTCCTGTTTCCTATAGCATACTTTGGAGGAATCAAGGCACTCCAATGTACCAAAAAAGAATTATCACCTTAACAATGATGGTGTAGTAACGGTACAATGATTCCCTATAGACACACACGATTAATACAATGTCATCGTTCACACCACGGATATTATTCTTGCATACCGCCCCTAGCAGTGCACCATACCTAGAAGGGTTATTTGGCACTAAGGTAAGCCTGAGAGATTATTATTTAATTAATTTATTACGCCAAAAGGCGTCAAACAGAGGTACAACATTTTTATATCATATAATCTATAGTATGACATATCTCAAATAAATAAACATTTCTCAGATAAGTAAACATTTCTCAATAAATATCACATATTACTGCACTGCATATCAAGTCTCATATCAGAGCAGCACTGTATCATTTGTATCACAGAAAGCCTGAGAGAGAGAGAGAGAGAGAGAGAGAGAGAGAGGTTAAGGAAAATGTTTGTAATTCTGTAGTTGCCTCACCAGCTTGAATGCAATCTGTGAAATATTAAACCAAATATCGCCGCGTGACAGTTCATAATCGTAAAAGTCGAAGGTGGTACCGTCCCTAAACATGATGTATGAAGCAAATATGTCAGTGTTGGTAGCTATATACGAGTTGACCTTGGTGCCGTTGGGGTGGTAATAGGCTACACTTTGGTTCACTGGAGAGCACTGATTCCTCCAAAGTATGCCAGGAAACAGGACCAAATTGACAAAAATAATGGTGGCCTGTTGCTTGGAATAGTTAGGTGGAATCAGTCACTCCAGAATTACCACCAACACTACACTATACAACCCCTTTAATTAATACGAGTGTATCTATGCTGCTGATACACACTGTTTATTTACCTCTGTCACCTTGCCAACTCACTGAAGAAGGAAAAACTGTAATTATTTAGGACCCCCGTGATGTAGTCAGATAATAGGAGGTTTAGTGAGTCCTTCAAACATTACCACGAAACACCACCTACATTAAAGGAGCTTGTTTCGTGGCATAGTCAGGAGGAATAAGAAGCCACCAGAGGTCTCTCACACGATCACAGGGTCCTTAAGAGGGTATTACAGTGTTGGTAAACCTGGAGTAACGGATTCATCCAAAGTATTCGAGGCAACAGGCCACCAGTATTTTTCTGAATCTGGTCCTGTTTCCTGACATACTTTGGAGGAATCAAGGAAGTCCAGTATATCAAAAGTGTACCGTCCCCTTAGGAACTGCTGGGTGCAAGGCTAGTCTATTAATGTGAACACACGTTAGTGTAAAATGGACTGATGTGTACTACAAAGGCAATACGGAAAATCATGCTATGTTTTGTCAGGTAAATAATCAGTGTTAGTGATATAATAATTTGGTCCCCATATATATCAAAATACTTACTACTGTACAGTCGGCGGCAGAAGTCATGTCGCCTCACCTGCTTCACCGAGACGCACAGTGTTCATGGACTCGAGAAATACGCATGTTTTCTACACATAATAATCTCGAGTCTATGAACATTGCATGCCTCGGTGAAGCAAGTGAGGCGACAGGACTTTTGCCGCCGACTGTACATATATACATCCAGTAAAACAGTTTCAGTACAGTTATAAGGGTTGCCATTTTCACTGGCATATACTATAGTTCCTGCTTTACAAGACTTTTATACGGTTGATTCACAGCAATCTTTAGATCGAGATAGCACAGTCACGATTATTAGTTTCAGCCCCTTCCTTGTGAGCTGGTTGTGCAAGTTGTGGTTGGAGAATGCCAAAGGAACGAATATTTCTTTTATAGTTCATTGTGCTTCCTGTTGCATGGGGGTGAGGTGAAGGTACAGTTACAGACACGTGTAACAGGACCAACAGAGACAGGGACCCTCAATGAGTATAATGTTAAAAGAAGGACAAGACGTGGTTGGTTTGCTGAGGTGAGTCCTTCATTATGCTCTCTGAGGGGCGCCCTGTTTCAAATTATTTGTTTGCAACTGTACAGTACGTGGGGTTCAGGTGAATGAAGTGAACGAACCATCCCTCTGAAGGCTCATACGAAGATCTATGAGATTTGTTAAACCTATCTATGTTGGCTTGCCTGACCCTACCTTCCTTCTCCACTCACGACTTTAGCCTCGCTCTACTCGCTAGGGGGTAAAGAATCTATTGAACTTACTCGAGTATACAACAGCATATAATCATAATTTAAGGAATGCAAGAGTTGACAATGATGAAGCTAAAGGGGAGAGTATGCTTTTGGTACATTAGAACGCCTTGATCCCCCCAAAATATGCCAGGAAACAGAACCAGATGGTACAAAAATTGTACAGTTGACTATCTAATCTAACAAAAAAAAAAAAAAAAAAATACAAATACAAATATCTGACGGAAGAAAAAGACCCAAACCAGGAAAAAAAAAATCAGGAAGTACCGATAAAAAAAAGGTAACACTTCCGCGACACAACTGAAATAATAATAATAATCATCATCGGACCCGTGTCAATCGGTTTCCTCTCTTCCACTGTCCTTTCCTTCCTGTTTACTGTCCCTCTTCCCTGTCTCTACGTTTGTGATAATTCTTCTTCTTTCTTCGCCTTTTCATTCATTCACACATGTGAGATAATAATACGGTAGAGTTATCATTATTATACTGACCGTAGCTTCTAAACTGTGTGACGGACTGTGAGTAATGTGATTGTCATGGTAGCCTACTGTAGCTTGTTGACTGTGTTGTTGTGGAGGGAACCAAACAAACAATAACAACTGCACTGTATGTGAGTGTGGTACCCAAGGAATGAATGACCACAGCAACTCTCAGGAAAACGAATTCTGTATCATGACAGTTGGAGGGAAAATAGCTGTGACGTCTGGCTTGTGAACGAAACGAAACTATTGAAATATTATCGAACTCCAGTGGAAGATTCGTACTGTCCTATTACTTGCAATGTTTTTCTGTTAGTATATTACGTTAATATTCTGTTGTATCACTGTAAAACTCTGACATACACAAGATTGTTAATATCTGAATGATTGAATACATTCTGAATTCACATCTACACACTTGCAAGGAAAGACAGTATAATATAAGCTTTACACGAAACTCTTCAAACACGGCCCGCATAGAGAGAGAGAGAGTCGGGCCGGCAGACTAGAGGGAGGGGGAGGACGGAAGGCGCCCCACACAACACAACACACACACACAGCCACGCTTCTTCACTCGACGCAAATACATAAATAACTTATCTCTTGAACTTCACACACACGGAACTCTCATCAATGGCATACGTACTTGATGCATGACAGAGAAGGATAGGAAAGGTTACTGTAAATGTCATCACCTACTTTTCTCCCCCACCATCACCACAACTAGTCGTAAAATTACATACATCCTGTTTTTACAATATTTTCGAAAAAGGTAGACTGAAAGTTAAGGTAATTTTTACGATATAAATTCGCTACTATCTTTAATTCCTACCTTTTGCTGCACAGTAATCCTTTTGGTACAAGAAGAATGAATCACCGTTGTTGTCTCCTGGCCTGTGAGTGAGTGAGTGTGTGTGTGTGTGTATGTATGTATGTATGTATGGAATAAGAGATATGCTGTGTCAATGTGTGTATCTTCCAACACTCCAGCTGGTCCTGACGCGGCACGCCGGTATAAACTTTTCTGACTCTGAGGCAAGGAGGTAATAATGCCGCGGCTACAGTATAGTGGTGGTGGTGCTGGCGGTGAGGTGAGAGATTCACCAGACAACGACCTCCAACTATTTTGCGATTATTTTTCTTCCGTTTAGCCTGATGGGGAGTAAAAACGCAGCTAATGTATGTTCAAAACTTTACATTGTGTGGCCTTTATCTTGTAATTCTGTTTTAATGTTGTTTGTATTCAAGCTGTGACACTGTCGCTTATTTAACTCATTGGCACCTGTAGTCGTCTGGCTGGCGGTAAGTTCGACTCAAAGTTGTCAGATTCTTTGGGAGTTGGGCGTGTCTTATTTGTTAATGTTATCATAACAGTTAGGCTTTCCTGTATATGATTTCCTGTATATGATTAATGGAACAAAAATGACAAACTACACACTGAGGGTCACTCCAAGCTCGTGCCAAGAAAGCCAAGTAAAAATAAATTAAAATAGTTAGTATTCGAGACAGGATGTTTACGTATTGGGAGAGTTTTTGAGTGTGTAGCCTATCATTGCAAGTAGCGTGTGGTGTAACCTTCAAGGAGGGTGCGATGTGACATTCTTAGATATTATGAGATAACTAAACTTGGCAATACTCCCCTTCTATAATCATAACTTACAAAACTGAGATTTTATATTTATAATGGAAATAGAGGGACTAAAATATACCGGGCCCTTTCAATACAAACGCCTCTGAAAACGTGACAAAAGTTTCTGTACAGGAAAAAGGTAATTATCTCGGTGCAAGTTAAAAATGTAATTGGAATGTTAGACTACACATTCCAGAGACAATATGTTGTGGTGCCGTAATAGAAACACACCTTGTTGATTGATCTTATATAAGTCTCTTCACCACAGACATGACTGATTACAAAACTATAGCCATTGAGTTAGATGATAATATATGCCGGTCTGTCCCCTTTCAATACGACCGAGATACATTCCGGAATTTAGTTACAGAACCTGCGGAATGATGAGCTGAAATTCTGAAGTCTCTAGAGTTTATCTTAATATAAATACAGAAAACGTTATCCCAGTTGATTTTCTTTAAACTTCCTCAAGGGACAACTAAGTAAGATCTGAGAGGCATTATTATTATCATTATACTAGACAAACAGGGAAAACAGTTCCAAGACTTCCATGTGGTTAAAATTTGGCTCACATTATAATCAAGTCACGTGTGGTGTTGACTGGTGGTGGTGCTGGTGGTGGCACGAATTTCCTCCGTTTAATTTCCGTCCATCACCTCCAATCTAGAGCTAAATTTGCCTGGCATAGATCCATCATTATCCTTTACACCTCTTTAAAAGGGTTGGGGGAAGTAGGAAGCCTTAGAATGGCCACAAGACGAAGGGAAATAGACCCGTGTGATACCTGCTTTAGAGGAGGGGGTCAGGGTTCAAGTCGAGATTGGGGAGGGGGGCCCAGTTTACGGTTTACCTCGGGTGGTGGTGGTGGTGGTGGTGGTGTGTGTGTGTGTTGGTGGAGGGGGTCGGGGTTGAGGTCACACGGGGCGTTTCACCGGACTGCTTCACCTAACTTGGCGTTTCGTCGGACCAACTTGACCAACCTGAGGAACATTTCACTGACCAACGGTGCTCCCCAGGTTTAATAAAATGTTACCAAGAGTTGCCCATTTCATCCAACCTACTCCGGAGTCCAAATATGTCTATCCTTTTTTCCTTTATTTAAAATATTGATAGCACTTGATAAACATTGAAATGTAGACCATCATGCACAATTTATTACAATAAAATGTGTACATGATAATAAATATTTATTCGATATATTTATTTCAGTCATATGACGTTGATATGATGTATGTTTACAAATCACAGCATCGGCGGGGATTCGGCGGCCACATATTGATAACATCAATACTATTAATACACTTTATTTGCCAATGCAGTAGTATGTATTGTACATGAAAAAAGAACAAGTCACTAGTTTATCCATCATTTTTTCATATACAGATTAGCAAATGTTGTGAACTGAAGAAAATTAAGAACAAAATATACAGTACTGTATTTCATAATAATGATAAATGTTGTACTGATTAATCTTTGTTATTATTGTTATTGTTCGATGAATCACAAATTGCGCGTGGCCGCCGATAGCGAACGCGTCTGCTAGAGGTGCTGTCAAGTGCGACGAACTAGTTGTACCAAATGACCATTTGGTTGGGTAAAGCAGTCCGATGAAACGCCCCGTGTGATACGCGCTGTAGAAGAGGGGGTCGGGGTTAAGGTTATGGTCAGGGAGAGGAGGGGGGGGGGGGGTCTAGTCTACCTTGGGTGGTGATGGTGTGTGTTAGAGGAAAAGGTCGGGGTTGAGCTTAAGGGTAGGGAGGGGAGGGTCCAGTCTACCTCGGGTGTTGGTGGTGATGTGTGTTAGAGGAGAGGGTCGGGGTTAAGCTTAAGGGTAGGGAGGGGGGTCAGTCTACCTTGGGTTGTGGTGGTGGTGATCTGTGTTAGAGGAGAGGGTCGGGGTTAAGCTTAAGGGTAGGGAGGGGGGTCAGTCTACCTCGGGTCGTGGTGGTGGTGATCTGTGTTAGAGGAGAGGGTCGGGGTTAAGCTTAAGGGTAGGGAGGGGGGTCCAGTCTACCTTGGGTGGTGGTGGTGGTGATGGTGTGTGTTAGAGGAGAGGGTCGGGGTTAAGCTTAAGGGTAGGGAGGGGGGTCAGTCTACCTCGGGTGGTGGTGATGGTGTGTGTTAGAGGAGGGGGTCGGGGTTGAGGTCAATGTCAGGGAGGGGGGCCCAATCTACCTCGCATCCTGTAGCCTCGTCCTCACTGCTGGCCAACACGTCATTACACAACATATCCATTATCTGGTTGAATGGAGGCAAACCTGAAAGGTACAGAGAAAATAAAATTATAAATAAATTTAATAAATTATTATACACGCATGAATAAACATAATGATCTGTAAGTTAGAGAAAAAATATAATAATAAATAAGAGAGAAAACTTAGTAATAAACATAAATAAATAACAATTCATATACATACTTCTTGTTTCACGCCAAAGAACAAAACCAATGCAAACTCGACCTTCTGTGTACTTGTCCGAGGGATTTTTTTCATAAGAGTTGTATATTTTATCAAGAACGAGAATCATTTTTTATTTTTCATTTTTTGCTTTTTCTCTATATGTAATGCAAGCTAAGTCACACAACGCAAATATTTACACCACTTTGTACTTATCTCCAACTTATAAATACTGAAATATATGAGAAACGTGTATTCAAGTTCATATTACCATACTTAGAAAGGAATCGGTGCATCTTCGCCTGGATATAAAATCAAAACAAATAAGGCACTATACTTTACTTACCTTTGTGGGTGTGTCTACGGCGGTGTTGGTACCACTGTCGCTGACACAACAACATGACAGCAGTGTTGACTTCCTCTTCACTCATGGCCATCTCACCACTCCCCTCACCCATCTCATCCACCGACAACACTGTAATATATGATTGTAATTACCACCACTATTACTCATCTCATCCACCATCACTACTACCCATCTCATCCACCACTATTACTCATCTCATCCACCACCACCACTACTACCCATATCATTTGATCATTACTATTACCCATCTCATCCACTATCACTACTACCCATCTCATCCACCATCACTACTACCCATCTCATCCACCACCACCACTACTACCCATCTCATCCACCATTACTACTACCCATCTCATCCACCACCACCACTACTACCCATCTCATCCATTACCACTACAACCCATCTCATCCATTACCACTACTACCCATCTCATCCACCATTACTACCCATCTCATCCACTATCACCACTACTATAATGTGTACCACTGTATTATATTACCAACCTCATCCATCTCATCCACCCACACCACTATAACATATACTCACTTAAATACACATGTTTATATTTCACATAATTTTGTGTATCTTTCACTACTAATATTGCTAATGCATTCAGGGCTATCAACTCTGGGGATTATAGCTCTTTTGATTCTTATGGATATGGACCTAACCTGATAATTATTTATTTTGACCTGGAATGGTACTGATCTGACCTTATCTAACCCCTCGTGTTGCTGACCTGTCCTGTCGTTGGTGTTGCGCCAGTGACTGCGACCCAGCTCAGCACTCAGACGACGCCCCTGTACCATCAGACCACTCAGCTTGTCAACACCATCCATAGCGGCTTCAAGGCTGACAAACCTCACGAACCTAACCATATAACACTAACTTAGAGGCGTTTGGTGTGGGGTAACCTTCAATGGGATACCTAAACTTACTGTAGTCATATATTATTTACAAAAAGGAGATCTTAAAGTGTGTGTGTGTAGGTTGGAGGTATCAGTAAGCCTTCAATTCACCCCAAAACAACTAAATGACCCTCTCCTTATGTGCACGAATTAAAGTAATGACGGATGTAACCAAAAGTCAAGCCTACTCACGTATCCGAAAAAAAAAAAAAAAAAAAAAAAATGACCCCCTTATGTTGACGAAAGTAATGAGGGAACAACATAACTGTAATTAAGAAACAAGACAACTCACTCACCCGAATATATACTTGTGGTAGATAGCGGTCCGGGCTGGGATCTCCACCTCCACCACGCCCTTCAGGTTGTGGCAGAGGGCGTGGAGGTGGTCGTGGGTGGTGCCTGTAGGGAGATTCTTAACCACCACCGTCACCGTCGTTGTTGTTCTCTTCCGTCCCACCACCAATGTCACCTCGCCTCCTCCATTCCCTTCCTGCACGAAAAGTAAACATTGGGGTTATTTTCACGTACACCATCAAAGCCGCCGTTGTCATTTTCACTCCTAAAGGAAAAGTAAACAATGAGGTTAGTTTTTTTCCATCATTATTACGGTCGTTGTTTTTTTTTTCCCTTGGCGTAGAAAAAGTAAACAGCAAGGTTAGTTTTCTTCCACCACTTTACCGTTTTCCCTCTTGAAGAAAAAGTAAACATTGAGGTTATTTCCACCAAACCACCGTTATTGCCTTTCTCCCGAATGATGCATGGCCCCTATAGGTGTAATGGAGACCTGCTGTATGTATATATATATAATTACCATAACTTCTGCCAGACTGATGTTTTTACGATTCCCTGAGACAGACTAGAGACAAGTTTGGTTGGTGTTGTTGTTGATAGTATTAGTGATAGTGGTGGAGTGGTGTAATAGATAACAGATAAGCCACGGAGAGAGAGAGAGAGAGAGAGAGAGAGAGAGAAGAGAGAGAGAGAGAGAGAGAGAGAGAGAGAGAGAGAGAGAGAGAGAGAGAGAGAGAGAGAGGAGAGAGAGAGAGAGAGAGAGAGGAGAGAGAGAGAGAGAGAGAGAGAGAGAGGGGAGAGAGATAGAGAGAGAGAGAAGAGAGAAAAATTACTACGTTGTTGCAAAGAGAGTTACTAGTTTACTTCCTGGCATAAATTGATAGGAATCAGTATCTCTTTAGTTTGTCCACATCAGATAATTCCTTCAAAGTACACCAGGAAATACATGACCTCAACGTTAGCAATAGGGGATCTGTTTCGTAGCATAGTTTGGAGGAATCAGTAGCAAGCTTATTCTTCCCTTGATTAAGAAACCTGTGAAGAGTAATGTCAGCAAACATTTCCTCTTCAGCTGAAACCATTTAGCTCAGGTCTGCAATAATAATTCTGCTGATCTGAGTATAGTGTCAGCATCAGCTCTGTGTGATACCCTGCCATGTCAGCTCAGAGCCTACCCTGCAAAACACACACACACACACACACACACACACACACACACCTAAGCACTTGCCTTGTCAACACTTACTCTGCACACCGCACAACACACACACAACACACACACACACATGACAACCACAGGTACAATATACAGCACCTGCATACCTTGTCAACACACCACACACACACACACACACACACACACACACACACACACCAATTAGAGTTCAATGTACTGTACAAGCACTTACATCCGCACCAACCACCACCACAACCACCATCACCATCAACCACCACCACAACCACCATATCAATAACCACCACAGTCACCATCCCTGTGTGTGTGTGTGTGTGTGTGTGTGTGTGTGTGTGTGTGTGTGTGTGTGTGTCCCTGGCCTAGCACGTTGGCCCTGAAGGAATGAGAAAGGTAAACATAGCAGGTGAAAGTCGCTCTATGTAAACAATTACTTGGCATCGAGGGAAGAGAAGGCACGAGGGTAAAAATAATCCGGTAGAGAGGGTATGTGAGATGGAGGAAGTGGGAGTACGGGGCTCAGCAGAGGAAGGGAGGGATAACATATAAGATTTTGATATCAGGTGGAGTAGGGGTTATAAGGAGACGGTATGGAGGGATTTAAAGGGTATGAGGGTTATTTATAAGGGTTGGAAAGGTGTATGTGGTAAAAATAAGTCAGAGAGAGAGAGAGAGAGAGAGAGAGAGAGAGAGAGAGAGAGAGAGAGAGAGAGAGAGAGAGAGAGGGTAAGATGAGACTTGGCATGCAGGTGGTCTTTGTAACGCCCTGAACTTATGTAACTCTATCACACGTGTTACCAGCTCACCCAATAATAACAACAGAGAGGTAGGGTTTGTTTTGTTACGGTCGACAATGTATAATAAGTCGGGGGGTGGTCTGTTAGCGACCCTGTGATCGTGTATAAAAATTGGAGGCTTCTGAAAGGACCCTGTGATCGTGTATGAAAATTGGAGGCTTCTGATTCCTCCTGACCATGCCACGAAACAAGCTCCTTCCATATAGGTGTGTGTGTTTCGTGGTAATATTTGAAGGACTCGCTAACCTCCAATTTTCTGACTACATCACAGGGTCCCTTAACGCCTTGTGGGAAATTTTAATGTGAAGACGTGATGATTTTCGTGGTCAGAAATTATCACTATCTCTTTTAACATTTCAATTAGTACCCTCAAACGTCGAAAGGGGAAAGGAACCTGCTTCTTAATTAATTACCACGAGGACATTGTTCACTGTAAACAAAATACAATCAAACTTCAGTGTAAAGTAGACCTAATAAAATCTAACTTCAGTGTTAAGTCTAAAAAATATAATAAAACTTCAGTATACAGTAAAGTCGACAAAATACAATCAAACTTCAGTATTAAGTCGACAAAATACATTCAAACTTCAGTGTTAAGTCGACAAAATACAATCAAACTTCAGTGTATAATCGACAAAATACAACCAAACTTCAGTGTACAGTTATCAAAATTGATGCATTTTTAATCTCACGTGGATAATGTAATCTTAATGGGACATGTAGACTTTGTGCTTACCCTTCATACATCATAGGTAATCGGTTATATAAATAGTCTATAAGTCAACTCTTATATATATTAAAGGGGGTAGGTAGTAGTGTTGGTAAATCTGAAAGAACTGTTGATTCCTCCACACTATTCCAAGCAACAGGTAGACATTATTCTTATCAATCTGGTGCTGCTTCTAGGCATACTTTGGAGGAATGAAGGTGCTCTAATGTACAGACACGAGCACTAAAGAGTATTCAGGTGTGCTTCAAATACCTAGAGACGGTAAATAAATGCACAATAAGATCTCCATTGGAATTACTTCATTGGTGAGTTGGACTGTTCAAAGCTTCAACCAAAGCTGTATACTTATTAGTGCTCGTGACTGCACCAAACGTATACATACCATCTTCTTAAATAAAATTATAGTGTTACAGCATCACTAAAATCATTACTATTTGGCGCACGTATACCGAGGGGAATGTGTATATATGCCATCGACTGCATGAACCAACACACGACGCTTCACCAGACACGAGGAGCAAATGTGTGTAAAGTGTAAACAAATCATGAATGAACCAAGACTCAACTAGACAAAATAATGAGTGTAGTGTACAACTGTTCTATTCCTCAGTCAGTCACCACCATGTTCTGTCTGTGGTTCGAAAGACAACACACAGTTCTCTTTTTTCTTTTCTTTTCCTTCTTCTTCTTCTTCTTCTTCTTCTTCTTCTTCTTCTAATTCTTCTTCTTCTTCTTCTTCTTCTTCTTCTTCTTCTTCTTCTCCTCTTTCTTCTTTTTTACACCTTAATCTCGAGACAGAAGGGTGGTGTCAGTAACCTGTAACTCTTGTTAAGCCCCGAGATTATTGAGTGTCGCATAAACTATATATATTAGACAAGACAGTTGAGCTTCTTGGTGTTAGCTGCTTCTCTTCTGTCCCACTATATACGTAACGACACTTTATTTATACACGTCACTAGTCGTTCAAAGCACTGGTGATTTAGTATTATTGTGGTTGGGTTGAGACCTTCAGTATACGGTACCACTTAATTAAGGGGGAAACACACTTATGGTACATTAGAGCGTCTTGATTCCTCCAAAGTATGTTAGGAAACAGGACCATATGAACAAAAATAATGGTGGTCTGTTGCTTGGAGTAGTTTGAAGGATTCATTTGCTCCAGATTTTCTAACACTGTGCTATCCCCTTAAATTAATTTCCGGCATTACAGTACAGAAAAAAAGTTTACAACACCATATGGCAGACAATACTGTTAATACGAGTCTTAAGTGATGTAATCAATGTGTTATATAATATTATAGAGGGTGGGGTCGTGAATAAGTCCTTGGTGTGGGAAGCCTGGGAAATACATGATAAGGAGTTAGAAGAGTGGACAGTGTGGGAAGCCTGGGAATTACATGATAAAGAGTTAGAAGAGTGGACAGTGTGAGAAGCCTGGGAATTACATGATAAAGAGTTAGAAGAGTGGACAGACAGAGCAACAGGCTGAGATTCACAAAGACTTAAGATCCTGATGAGTGTGCACCCGAGCTTGTAAATTCGCGACCACGTCCCCAAATGTTTATGTCATCTGAGTTGGTAACACTGTGTGGGGAAGGTGTTATTGTAGGTGAAAGATTGTATCATGTCACTCTACTATGTTCCACCTACTCTGATTCCTCCCCCAATAAATGTTACCAGCTCAAATGGCATAAACATCTAAGTACTGTACGTGGTCGCGACTTTACGAGCTCGGGTGTACCTCAAATATTTGGAAGGGGGAGGGGGGTCGAGGTGATTTGATGGTTCTCGCTGTTCTTCCAAGTATCCTGGCTATACACACACACACACACACACACGTCAAGAAAATATATACCCCCCCCTATATCGTCACCAAACTGCCGAACCATACTTAAGATAATACAGAAAATCAAAAGTCCCCGTAAAATGAAACACTTGGAAATCCACTAT